>JALLAY010001097.1:0-11493 GCA_036939635.1 Cyclotella baltica
CACCAAAAGTAGCTAACCCCATCTCATAAACTAGATGAACTAATCAACGTTATCAATGAATGCGCTAGGTCTAGCACTTTGCTCAACAAAATTGCATTGTATCCTCTTGTGCCAATAACATCTCAAAAAGTAACTGGCTTATGATGCCATCAACCATTTACACAATTTCAGGAATAAAAATAATTGTTGGGGACAAAATAGAGTCTTTAAAAAGCTATAGATGTTATTGAAATGTAATAAGTATTTGAGAAGCACTCTAAACTTCTCTAAACTGTGGTCTGAACTTTGATGCAAGTCCTTTGATAAGAATATGCATTTCTGTCACAAATCAAGAGACTGTACTAGTCTCATTATTCTCAGTCCATCACTCCTCTTGTGATCAACTAGTTTTTTCTTGCTCTCACTACACTAGTATCAAACATGTTTCCAGGTGACACTATCTGCCCTTTCATTGTGTTCATAGATTATATTCTGCAATGCCAGCCCCCCTGGGATTTCCACCACTATCTTTTTGTACCCAAAATGAATGACACCAATTCTGTCATGTCAAGACACGTCCCAATCATTTCAAAATGTCATGGGGTGGGACAAAAATTGCCTCACATTTTCATCACTGTTGTTCTGTCCTTTTGACACTGTTAGCTGTTGAGGACATGTCAGTGACATTTCTATATATATGCAGTCAACTGCAATAGCTACTTACTATTTAAAAGATTGAATCCAGTAGGCAATTTAAGACATGATATTTAGTAGAAATATTGATTTATTTACAATGAAAATACTACTAAGTAACCAAGCAGAAAACAAATAAAAATGGACCTTAAGGCCACTTGGTTCCATCCAAAACATCAGCCAGTGTGGAACTGCTAAGGACATGAGGAGATACATGACTCAGCTCATGGATCCATGATCGACAGTCACAATGTCGCCATGAGATAGAACACACATCCAATGTCAGTGTCAATTCTGAAGAATGAGCATTTTTACTGTTGACAGCACTGAGCAATTTTGGGCTTCAAAAGTTTACATAAGTGTACAAAGACTCTAAAAGAATATGACTGATAATTCGTTGGACAATAGACAAGCGATTTCAACATTTAAAACTTATCTTTGCATATTACAAGAGAAATGAATCATGGAATATCTTCTGAATACAAGCAGATCAGAGGTTCATTTTATGTGCATGCAACAAACAGCACTAAAGTTATTTGTGAGAGAAGCTCATACAAACTATTGCAAAATAACAATGATGACAAAAGAACTCATCCAACGAAACTAAACCAAACAACAACACTACTACACATTTCTAATAAAAACAAATCACTACAATTATTAAGTTTTGTAGCAAATGGTTTCTTTGATTGAACAACACATTTTCAATTTAAGGAACTACCATTAAGGGGCGGTGGATGAGCTCAAAATGCATAAGAACATGAATCACATCAACACATGTCTTGTGTTTTTTCATTTTCATAACAGCAGATTCTTTCCCATGTCTAAAACGATGCTCCAATACATTGAACTCCTTTGTGTGGCCATGATAGCGCTCCTGACGACTTTTAGCCTTGTTGATAACCTTTCTTACTTCTCTCAGATGACCTTCCATGGAAACTGTGCATTTTTCTGGCATCCCAGAATATTGACCATCACCAATGGCCTTTTTGCCATCAGGAATTTGATTGTAAAGACTCTCTGGATCCCATGTAGCCTCATCATCATCCAACTTCCCTCCTCTAAACAAACATCCATCATGAGCATGTATACCAGGTTCATATGGGCCTTTTGACCAGATGCATGTTGTCTTGGATCAAAGAGACAAGTTATTGTAGAGGTGAATGTGCTAAAAAACACAAAATAAATGTGATTGTAGACTTACTCTATCAAGACCAATTGGCAATGCCATTTCATATTTAAGACCTGCAGAGTTTGACTTTTGGTCATACCACTTTGTAGACGGATCAGTTCTTGGCTCTTGAATCTTATAGCTAACTGTATCTACAGTCATGATGTGGACTTGACCTTCTTTGAATTCAGTTGGATCAAAATAAATGAAGTGATCGGTGTGTGATTGAATCATGTAAAGTACTTTCCAAATATTTACTTCTAGCGTCTTCTCGCTCATTTTCCACCTTCCAGAAAGAACATGCTCCGTTGAATCTAAAGAACCAAAATAGAAATAAGAAATTGGAAATGTGTCTAGAACAAAATGAAAACTTATTGATGCACTCACATAATTTAAGGAAATTCAACGTGTACAAGAGACGCTTGAATTCTACCCCATCCTCGTCATATTCATTGAACCAGTTCCATACATCAAGCACTGTTTCTGGCCAGAGTTTGTAATGAGCACAAAATCGTCCTAACTTTAATTTATCTCCAACTTTTTTACGTCCTGCAAAGCCAACGTATGCTAATCCAACAAAGATTACATCTTGGACTGTATGAATTTCGTGCAGTTCAATGTCCAGATCAGGTTTGTATGGAGTAGTGCTGTACTCGACAACTGAAGCAATATCTTCATCGGGAAGGATTTCTTTCGCCAGTTCAACTGGGTCGATCTCTCCAAGTAGAAGTGCTCGCACTGTCTCAAGAGGTACCGAAGGCTGCCCTATGTGTTCGCGAACAGATGATGAAGGGCTATGAATGATTGTGCTGCTATTCGATTCATCTTGGGATGGTGATCGTTGAGAACCAGCTCGATGACGTCGACGCCAAAAACGATTGGAAGGGCTGGAGCTGTCGCTTGAGGAGGACGATCGGCGGTTAGCTATGAATCTGAGCATGCTTTAGTATGCGATGTAATTGCTGTTGGTTTTGAAAGATGAAGATGCTTCAGCGCAGTTTGTGTGGATATTCTGAACGTAAATCATCACAGCAACAACTGGCGCGAGCCCCAATTTCTCCCGTCTCTTCGCAATAAAGAGGTGCTGTTGATGGGGGCGTCTCCTTACACCACGGCCGACGTTGCTTGGTGTAATGATTTACAGACAGTTTGTCATCCAACATCCACTTGTGGACCTTGTATGTATTCTGAACAAAATAATAATTACAGCAACAACGTCGGTTGTGGCATCAACCAGAACGGTGACAATCCACGCTCGGGCTTGAGATTGTGCTGAAAGTGAAAATGGACCGTTAGCCTGCTAAAAATAATTCAAATCATAGTCAAACAGAAATGAATACATGGGAATTAGTTCATTTCTTGGCATCTTTATTTGAATTTATTATTGTATCTTCAGTAATGAAGATTGTTGACTTGATGTATCCACGCCAAACACCCCATCAAAAAGTCAGAGCAACCGAGAGACGATACACCTTCTCTTTTTTAGCTCGTATCTTATTAAGCACACAGTGATGTCGGTGATCTTTCTCTTCTCTTTCTCTTTGATGTTTGAGAGATTTTGAAAGTACCCTCATCAATTTACTAAGCCCTCTCTCTCTTTCTCTTTCTCGTTGATGTTTGAGAGATTTTGAAAGTACCCTCATCAATTAATTTACTAAGCCCAGATCAGTTTGAATGGGTATTTTGCTTTCTTATTGAAATCTTGTTTGTGGCTGAGATTTGATTTTCTAACAACTAGTATCAATTGAATAAGGTACTTAAGCCGTACTGTTTTGAATCAACAGCTCGTGTGTCTTGTGGAACAGAGCATTGCTTGGCCTGACCGTCATTGTGCTCATAATCTCAAAGCCATGAACAGTGCCACCACCGAGACCAAACAAATCATTACATTTGCCATCTACACAAAAACACCACTCAAGGAACTCAACAGTAACTGTGTTTTTAGAGACGGATCAGAGCTCTTCCCGGATCTAACCAACGCGAACGTTATAAAGTCTACCATCGTGAAGTCTATTGGTCGTTACAAACAAGCGAGCGGCAGAGACGGCACACGAAAAGGATCTCAAGGAAACTCCATCGGCTTCACTCCTCTTCCACAAGGTTTCAACATCAAATCTATTGCCACAAGGAAGTACAACAAGCGGTACACCTTCGCCGAATACAACGATCAAATTCAGGCGGATTATCTCCGTAATTCAAGTGACATCCATTCCACAGCCACGATCCCTACACTACCACCAGTTGTCGACGAAGAAGAAGATCTGCCACAAGCACAATTTGAGTTCGAGGAAGAGGGTAAGTGTGTTATTGAGCTATTTATTTTCTATGCTGACATGCCTCTATCTCACACACCACTTGTTAATGAGCAGACGCAGTCACCATGCCTATCACCGACGACCGTGACAACCGTAACAATAGAGACGTCGAAACAGCCCGTCTAAACGTCCAAAAAGCCGAAGCCGGCATTGTTCCTTTTGGTGAATCCAACTCGCTCATTGTTCAAAATGAGGAATACATGGATGGCAAAAAATCAATCTCGGTTGACTTTACCTTACAACTTCAACTTTGCCCAAACTCCCTCTCTGGCACCACTGGAAAACCATTCAACATCGAAGCCAGTCTCACGTCTCTTGGTGCCACGGACAGTAAGGATTTTGATCATACACTCATGAACGTCCTCTTCCCTGTCTCGAACCTGAAGAATCCTATCATTGATGATGATACGGAGTACCCCAGGATCGGAAAGAATGGAGATTGCATCCTTTTTTCAGTAAGCGGTAAGTGTGTCAAATTGACTATTTATTTATTGTAACCATTGATTCTCATTCATCAAGCCACTTTTAGATGAGGACCATGCATTCCTTACAGAAGAGGCCCTCAAAAAAGCTGCCAAGCAACTCGAGATGAGGTTCGAACAGCAGGATGAAGTTTTGCAACCTGCGTTTCTTGGCACTGCTAGAGCTTTGGCCAAGAACCTCACTGAAACCTACTTTGCCAAGAGGCGAGAGGGAAAAAAAGCAACTACTTACCGTCTCAAACTCCCTTCCAACGTCAAGGCTTCAGCTGAGCCCTTCCAGATCAAAACAGGTTTGGTCAAAGACAAGCGCGCTCTTACTCCTGAACTTGCATTCGTCAGTGGTAATACACAAACGAACCTACCCATGAAAGAGATTACTATTACCAAGTTGTATATTGTGTTCACCTTTGCTGTTAATGTGCCGGAGAAGAAGAGCTCTTTGCTCCAGCAAGGGAAGGTCCAGACAGCCAATGAAGCTATGCTTCAACGTATGATGGAGACTTGCACTTTGGCGGAAGAAGGTAAGATTAAGTATGTCTGTGAACAAGTATTAAGCACAATAACTAACCACCCACCTAATCACCAACTCAGATGATGCTTCAACCCAGGGCCGGAAACTAAGCTTGAGTCCTGTTCGCTCTGTTGGAAAGCAGAGAGTCAAGAAGAAAAATAGCTCTGCCAATACTCTACAGAGTGAGGAAGGAGAGGCCCCTGCCATCCCTGCTGAAATTAGCGGCATTGAAGATGGAGATGGGGATGGAGACAAATTCTTGGATTCTGTTCAGTTCAACTAGATAGCCAGTAGGTTTGTTGTTGTTTGAGAGCCGCCTCTTACTATAATGACAAGCATTGTACTAGATGCCAAGTAAGAAGAATTGGTGCCCTTTTGTTATATGGTGCAATGACATATAAGTAATAAAGCTTGACTACATATGTCTTTTTGTATCTTAATGGGCCATTGTTCCAACATTGTCCAACCTAATAGTTATATTAAATGTTACAAAACATTACTTTGGTACATTAGAACTCATTTTGTGTAAAAAATTACTAAGAAGGTCATAGTAATAGTAGAGAGTTAATGGAATCATGACCAGATTTTATGTAGCTGCTATAAGAAGCCACTGAGAGGAGAACTGACATCCTAGTTAATTTTACTAACTTCAACCTTGGTACTCTTTTTGGTCCGCCTGAGGGTTCTCAAGGTCTACCATGGTGCAAAAGTGGCTGCCAAGTCAGAAACCTCTGTACCATGGTACAGTGATTTCGGTCAAGATGCATTTAGAGGCAGTTATATGTCTTATCATATTAGTTACATTTTAGCTGAAGCATGCTTGGTAATGGAGAAACAAAGGAGAATAATCCAAATATAAATACATTATTAGTTATCGCTCATGACACATTTCCACCCTCACCAACCATCAATAAGCCCTGTATCTAATAAACATACAACACACTCAATACAAATTTGGCACCCTATTTTCCATTCTTCTCCAACTCAACCTCTTTTATCATGCTACTTTTCTTCACCAATCTTGCAAGTATTTTAAATTTCTTTGATTTTGAGTCAAATAAAACCCTTTTCTTTTTATCATCCTAATGCAGGTACTACTTATTGTAATGCTGACTGAAAATTGCAAACACTAGATACGACTTGATAGAACATGTTTTTCCCCTTAAAACTTTCATTCTGATCAAACTGTTCTTCTGAACAAATTTAGTACTTACTGCCATTTGAAAAATTATCACTTTTGCTAGTTTCATTGGTTTTTGGTTTTTGTCCTAAATCATCTGACAGATACTGATTTAAACAAGGAAGCCATGCTGATGGATCCTTTATCAATATTTCCAAGTTGTATTAGATCTATCATATTCTTGTTATACATGCCTCTTATACCAAAGTCATTCTGTAAATTCAACATGAGTTTGAACTTCTTACACAAATCTGTAGAATCTGTTTTCACAAAGAACAATTTTAAACATGCACCTTTTTAAGATATAATAAGACCAAACCCAAACCCTAACTAAAATTAATTACATACTTATGTATCCAGGAGTAAGATTACCCTAGTATACTTTTCATTGTAGCTGCTAGCCATGCCTTGCCATACTCATTGATGTTGAATTGGTGGGACATAATGCATCATCAAAGAATAAGTAGTTCAATCAAAAAGGGAATGTGCAGCAAATGAGATGCAGAAGTCGATTTAAGGTAAATAGTCAGCACACAACATATTTTTGGTAACACAACTAGGATAAAGATAATGTTGTGGTTGAACAAGGAGATAATGTTGTGATTGAACAAAACAAGGTCGTGGAAAAAGGCTAAAGAGGCCTGTCAATAGGATGGATGCATATTATGTAAGATTTAATGAACCTATTTTATTTAACTTTGATTACATAGAATGCCTCTTCAATGCCTTTCTTCATTTTCGCCCAACCACTTCGTCTTATCTGGCCAAAAAGTGGATGCTTAACAATATTGTCTTCATAACCGGCTATGCACAATGCTGGTGATAAATACAAAGAATCAATCATTTCTTTGTTATCATTCTCTGTGAAGCAATACTTAGACAATGTCTCATAAGTCCATGTGTTTTTCAAATCATTATGATCATAGACAAAATGCACAGAATTGACCATGTTTGTGTCTAATGCTACCATGCAATCTTTGACAGCAGTGGATATGGCATTGACAGACTTTGGTGTAGTGGATGGAGAGGGGTGTTGGAATAGTACAGCAATAGGTAGATTGCTGGATTGGTGAAACTTATGTAGAAGCTGTAGGAGACCTTTAGCCATGTCGAATTGGTGAAAGAGTGTATTGAATTTTCTTCTGTGAAGGTAACGGCTTGTAAATGCTGCTGCGAACAATGACCTTTTGTCAACATCCAAGCAGATACACATATCAGTGTTAACTGCTTGCAACTCAGTCTCACATCTACCAGCACAGACAGATATCACAATACGTTTCTGTGATGGAATTGATGGAGTAACAAGAGATACTGAAACATATTTTGTAGAGAGTGCAACTAGTTCATCTGTACAGTATGGTTCATATGAGATGTGTTGTTTTTGTGTAATACATGACACATTGAAAGACAGAAGAAGCTCACCTATATTATATTTTTCACCACTCTTGAAGTAATCGAACCTCTTTTCAATTTGTATGAAACCAGAGGTAGAAGTATTTAGTTTGTCGTCAAGAAATTTAAGACTCTCAAACTTGTAGGATGCTTGGCCTTCACTTGGACAGCGTTGTCCCCTAAGGTACAATGAGCTGGCTGACAGCTGATAATCCTGGAATGCATGTAAAGTATCCATGCATGCCTGGAACACCTGATCATCTGCCTTGATGTACTGTGATTTGCAAGATAAATAGAATGATGGACTGCATTCAAAGAACTTGACTTCTGAAAAGTAGTCTCTTTCTATCTTGGAGAGCCTATACAAATGTGGCATTGGACATGGCATCAAGTCTTCTCCTTGACAGTATATAAGACCAACATGTCTTAACCATGGAGGCAAGTCATAACCTGCCCATGCATTGCAAATACCATCTCTCTTGAAACGAGTAATGGACCAGGTTAAGGCTGCAGTTGGATTTTCAAAAATGATTGGCAAAGAGGGAGACTGGTATCCCCCGTAGATGGGATAATACATTGCCCTTGGTGCTCCTGGAGGAGGCAACCATCTCTTGTTGAACAGTTCGTAGGAGGTCATAGTACAGTCTGGCTCAGTGGGTATACACTGTAGACAGAATTTTGTAGTGTGGAATATGAAAAGGTGGACAGAGTGGGTATACACTCTGGCCACAAGTAGGTAGTGTGGTGAATGGTGTCAATTGTCTGAGTGGGTATACACTACAGACAGGTAGGTAGATGATGTGNAGTAGGTAGTGTGGTGAATGGTGTCAATTGTCTGAGTGGGTATACACTACAGACAGGTAGGTAGATGATGTGTAAATTTTTTGTAATATGCTGCTAATTTAATGCAACTAACCTAGGACTAGAAATGAAAGTGTGCACAACAATCAACCAAATCAGTCAGTAGCGAAAAGGGTATAATTATAATACAACAATATAAACCTTAAAAATGTTTATTAAAGATGCAATTTGGTATAGGACGTCATATAGGAGGAAGTCATATCAATCAACAGATCACAATTAGGATGGAAAAAAGTCATATCAATCAACAGCTCACCTTAAAAACCCTTAGGGTGGGAAAAAGTTGTACTACCAATCAACAGTCAACAGAGATCAACAGTCAGCAGCTAGCATTAAAAACCTTTAGAAATCAATCAACGGCTCACCTTAAAAACCTTTAGAAATTAATCTGTGAGAACCTCCCTCCCCTCAACAATTCTTCTGCAACCCCCTCAAGTATTCTTTCTTCTGCAACCCCCTAAAATATTCTTTATTCTACAACCACCTCGAATATTGTTTCTTCTGCAATCAATCCCTCCCCCTCAACTATTCTTCTGCAGATAAAATGCAACCTCCTTGAATATTCTTTTTAATGATGGCTGTTTTGGTGTTTTCGAAGCTGCGTACTGGGGTATGGTGGGGTATGGTGGCGGTGTCTGTCTTACTGAGTATGGCGGTGTGTGGTGTGTTGTGTTTAGGGTGTGGGGGGCTGCAATTAGCAGAATGTATGTGACGGTGGTGGCTCAACAATAACGGTGAGGTTTTGTTGGCGGTTTCGGTGGCGGCGTAGACAGCGACGTAATGGCGGGGCTTGGAGCTAAAGACTGTGAGGATCTGATGTTTCGTTTAGGAGATTCGGGAGGCTGCAATCCGCAGAGTGGCTGTAATGTCTGTAGCTCAATAATGGTGAGGTTTCGGTGTAGTTTCGGTGGCGTATACAGCGTCGACACGATGGCGGAGCGAGACGCTCAAGACTGTGAGGATCGGTGAAGGTTCGGGGGGCTGCAACGAGTCTAAATAAGGAGACGAAATCCCATGGTTCTGTAACGGATTATTGTTGTTCGGATGGTGGCCAGGTAGTGAGCGATAGAAATGACAAATGACGTGAAGGGCGGAAGATGGCGCCAAGGGCGATGAAAAAATGAGTGGTCCGGAATGAGAACAAAGAGAAAAAGTGGCGGCAAATGACTGACATCACTTTTCTATAAAATATGGCGTAAAAAACGGGATGAGTGACGCCAAACCGCCAAGAGCCCAGATCAATTAAGCCCGGTCTTTGGTGGGTCAGCAGCAATTAAGGGTCTGCAATCTGCAATCTTCTGCAATTAATAACGATTCTGCAACCTTCGATAGCTAACCATGACAAAAGATAAGGAACATAGTGCCGCAGCGGCAACATTCACTGCTCCCGTAAAAGCAACGGTAGACGGAATTGATGTAAAGATCAATATTCCAAGCGAAAAACAGCAATTTTTTGACGTGAAAGTCAAATCCCATGGAATTAAATGTGAGTATACTTATTCGGGTGGAGTGTTAACTGCGGTTAGTAATGAAGACAAGGCAACTGCCAGTCTCAAAAGTGGAGATGAGGGGGAGGGGGGATAAAAATGGATCAGAGTCTTTCATCGTCAATATTGAAACGGCCTCGCGTGTACACAGATCATTGATTGTTTAATTCATCACATGAATATATTGCAAAAATTAAAACTTGAAAATTGCATTTTTGACTCATCACATTATCAGTTTTAGCTTAGAACACTACGTAATGAACATGAATAATCAACCCAAGAAAAGACTGTCACACTAATGATCTTACTGCAATAGTGCTAACATGTGGTACCAAATGGGCAAAAAACACTTTGTCATGACAATAGTAAATGAATCGGCTATAATGTTTCCCTGTAAGATTTAAGATTCAAGTTGCAAAGACTTTACTTCATTTTTGAAGGTTGGTATGTAAATAATGTGACTATGTTGTAATTCCCTTTAAATTTGGACAGTTTGTATTGCATATTGTCATTGGAACATTATATGATGTGGCACTATCATAGAACGCAATTACTGATATATCAGACCATGATACTTTGAGAAAGTTAAAGTTTGAGACAAATTCATGGATTCATTTTATGTAAAAAGCCCGAATGACCGTTCCATTTAAGAAAGTTGCATGGCATTTATGAGTCAATTCGGTGACACTTGAACGAAACTTGCAATATTTTGGATATATTTTAGTTTCAATTCAGATTCATGTGTAGTATTTGTAGATAGGAACGTTGTTGGAAATATCTCCGATGATTTATATCATCGCAAGATGTTGCTTGTTTTCCAACTAAGACCATTTTCAATATTCAGAAACTGATTTTGCATTTTGTGATATTCACTGAGGTTTTCATGATGTATCACATAAACTTATAATTCTCATCTATAATCTTTTTGGGATGAATTTGCTAATTTGACAACTGTTTTTGGCCCACCATTTCTAAAGAAACGTATTGTATAGGTTTTTCTCAGGTGCAGATAACAGATTAAACGTTGGTATTCTCTGCAATTGGGGAAACAACAACAAATGAGGCTTATGGTACTAGATAGTTACTCCGTTCTGAGATATTTCTACATGGCTTGCATTTGTATTTGTGTGTGGGGTTGGTATGATTGCATTTCATTTCTATAAACAAAAAAGTTTCCAATGCACTCATTAGTATGTGAGTGTTGTTTAGAACTTCTTGCACCCTCGAAGTCTATCAAACCACACACATGTCCTCTCAAACCGTGTACAAGTTGGTACCAGTGTAAATTTACTTCGAACCACTCGATGTCAGCTAAATCGCCTACTTTGGACGGATGCTGTGACGAAAGTATGAGGGTCTGAAGCCAGAGCCAGTTAACAACTTTCTCGAAGGACACCTCAAGAGCTTAAGTCCAGCTCGCCA
>JALLAY010001098.1:0-11488 GCA_036939635.1 Cyclotella baltica
AACTATGTCTTGCATCGTGGGTGCCAACTTACATGGTTGGCACTGACATACTGACAAAAACACCAACAAACAAGTGATTGGTGACACTCTCCGTTCCAAAACACTCCCCTCAAGCCGGTTTGGTAGCTCACCAAATCGGATTGTCATTGCTTAGACACATACTACTAAACTGGAAACACATGAAAACCAGCACTGAAATGCAAACTCTTGGGAAAAACACTTAAAACCCAAGTACCAAATAAAACAGGGGTTCGACCACACCGTCTACGTCCCCTTCCAACTGTACAAAACATAAAAAAATCTTTGGAGGTTCCCCCATGTACTCCTCCAAACACCTCTACACCCCTCCTGCCAACCACCACAAAACCATGCGGATGAACTTGTCCCTTTTCTCCCCTGAAGGTAAGGGCTTAGTCAACAAGTCGGCAGGGTTTTCGTGGGTGTTGATATACGCCGTCCTCCATTCATCTCGGGCACACCCTTCACGGACGAAATGATATGCGATGGAATTTGACTTCTTCTTGAGCTGTGAGTCAGGCACAGAAGAGTTAGCTAGGACTGATTGGTTGTCGCCAAAGACGTAGGTCGGCTCATCACATGGAATGCCCATCATTCGGAGCTTGTACCGAAGTCCTCGCACATATTCGGTTGCTTGTTTCATGGCAACAAACTCACTTCCGAATGTACTTGTCTCGCATGAAGCTTGCTTGCGGGAAACCCAGTTAATCAAGGCCATGTTCAAATAAACAAGAAATCCTGTCCTTGATCTCCGGGTTAGAGATTCACCGGCGTGGTCACTATCAACGTAAGTGAGCATCTTGAGGCCCCGGCCTAAAGCTGGAGGCATATTTGGTGGCAACTCCTCTTCCACCTCACCATAGATACTACGAGACCAATCCTTTCTCTCAAACAGCTCCTCATCTACTTCCGGCTCGGTGGGATCGAAGACCAACTCAGCATTGTGATGCTTGTCCAAGTATCCGAAGATATGGAACAGTTGTTCAAGGTGACCAACTCTGGGTAGCGCCAAGTGCGAAGACATCATTGACACTTCACAACAGATATCAACGCGTCCCAGCTCCACCATCCACCTAAGAACTCCGATCAATGACTGGTAGTAAGACGCATCTTCGCTACCCAACTCATCGGAGATATCAACCTCTGGGCGGTACCCATTCGATAGTGGGGTCTTGGCTTTCGTAGGTAGGCTTCTACCTCTCTTTGCTAGGTATTCCTTCACATTTGCCACAGCGGCTTTTACGTACTGTGCTGAACCAAAAGCCCAAGCCTCAACTCCATTGTCCAACTCAACTTGGCGCATTTGTCCACCCAAGTATATGGTTGGAGGTCCGATGGATTCTTCCTTCAACTCGAAGAACTTGCCAATCTCATTTCTAAGCGTAGACTCTGCCCTATCAGAAATTACTAGACAGTCATCAACGTAGAGCAAGACATATTCCCACACCTTAGAGCCATCTGCTCTCGTTTGCTGCCGCATCCATACATCTGGATCAGCCTTACATGAAACGAACCCAAGGGTATGTTCCATGCAACTCCTAAGATGAACCCAAAAGTCACGGCCTGCAGTCTTTCCTCCATAGAGTGCCCGAACTATCTTGGCTCGCTTTCCCTCATGTTCAAGTCCAAACTCAGGGCCACAAATTATGTAGTGCTTCTCACTCGTTGGCGCCTGAAGGTAAGCGTTCCTAATGTCAGCCGCCAATACATCCAAGTCGTTAAGGGCCGCGTATGTTAATGCAATCCGAACGCTCTCCCGTGAAACAACTCCTGCGTAGTTGGATGCTTCAGGATCTGGGTGCTTGTGCCCATCCTTCACCCACCTAGCCTTGCGGGTGAAATCCATCTTGACGTCGAAAACTAAATGGCCACTCGACTTAGTGAAACCAACCGGCAATTGTTCATCGTCCTCAAGGATCTGGAATGCAACAGAAACATTGTACATTTCCTTGTCAATCGCATCCTGCCAATAAGTGTTGCCGTTACGAGCGTCGATCTCCCTAGCCTGAGCAACAGTGTTTGGGACCTCGATGCCATACTTGTGCGTTCTATTCTTCACTCGGGAATTAACAGCGGCAATGATTCTGTCCTTCTTCTTTAGGGTGTAAGGCACCCACCACGCAAAAGCTGGCTCGTCTGCAATACCTCGTGCCATCGCATACTCTGCTATCTCAACCGGGTTGGATTCCTTCAAGACTTTCAATGGGATCCACTGCGAAGAACCATCTTTCCATTGGACTTCGAAATGCCATCCGATGGTGGTCTGACGAAGCTTTCTGCGGCCTCGATTGGTTACGATGAATGCGTCGTCCTTAGTGACAGCAGTTCCGTCTTTTCGGTGGCCAATGATTCCATCCATAACATGGCAGTGTCGTCCAGACGAGTCAACCTGACTAAGGATGTTTTCTGCAATTACATTCGCAGCATACTGTTTGACTGCACCATCCGGAAACTCACATTCGTAGACCAGGGTATTGAGAATTGGATTCTCATTGAAGGTACCAACCAACTTTCCATCATCATCGACGACCCGCCTAATTACTTTGGCCATCTGTTCTTCCTCCCCTTGAGGTAGCAATACTTCTGCGTTGATTAAAAGGTCAGTGACTGATTGCTGGTTAACAGGCTTGCCTGAGGCATCAACAATGTCAGCTTCAGGAGGCATGGCAGCAGTTTCTACCTCATCTTCGTACGGGACAAAGGTATCAGGATCAAAATCTGCAACACTGTCAGGATCGATGGTAGCCTCCGCTTCAGAAGACTTAACATGCCCGTCATCAACAAACTCACTTGGGCCAAGAGAAAATGAATCACCGTACTTTGCCCTGACAGCATCATCAAAATCGGAGCGTTTCTTTGCTTCAATTTCATTGAATGGAGATGCTTCGGAAGGTGTGAGGCGACGAAGTGTACGCCGAGGAACAATCTCGCCATTCATTTGCAATATCCACTGGCACATTTCGTTACCCTCATTCTTTGTTGGTCCAAGGCAGCGCCCAAGCTCCTCCTGATTAAAAGGGAAAGGGGCATCTTGTCGGAAGTATACCCACTCATACCATTTGTAATTACAAAGGTGCGAAATATCTCCCATCTCACCAAGAGTGGCAAGGTAGGGATTCTGGCCTTCCAATTGAAACAAATTCTTTGCTGTCAGAGTGAAGATCTGTGCGCGCCTTTCGGCACAAAAACACCAAAGTCTTAACGGTGAATGAGCCTCTCTCATATCCTTCCTTATGCCTTCTTTGATTAGCCCGACATACAACTCGGCTCGATTGGCATGTTGGGTTCTCTCCTCCAAAACCCGCAACGTTGTTCCAATCTTGTGGCAGAAGCTACGTACATCTTCACTCTTCTGATTCTTATGGGGATCACAGACAAAGCAATTTGGGGCTCCAACTTCCTTAGCAAATAGCTTCATTGCACTGGGGATATCCCTAACTGATTTCATCCCATAAACCTTCACAAATCCTTTGTCCGAGACAAATATCTGCATGCAGGTGAAGCCACGAACACTCTTGGCATCCTTGGTCACAAAGAATGTGTCCATAAAGAACATCGAATTGAGGCGTCGATATCGTTGCATCCTGTCGTTGGTACCAACACGTCTGGAAAGTGATGTATCAGCACCTTGGCGATTCAATTGGGTAGTGACTTCAAGTGTTCGGCGAGCTTCATCTTCACTAATCCGCCACACATTGGCAAGCATTTCCTTCGTGACACCTTTTGGAGCATCAGCATGGGTTGCACACGCTTCAGCTAAGTCGATAAATAGCTCACATGAGTCGTCTTGAGGGTTAGGCATCCCAGCACACCCGGCAGCAATTGCAGCTTTGGATATCATAACATTGTCGCCAAGTGCATGATGTAGTATTGCCGGGTCCAAAATGCCTGTCACATCCGCAACGTTAGCCCGAATGGGATCATCCTCATCAACATTGAACAGTTCATCCTCGGGGTAAAGCTCCTCCTGTGGGTTACCGGAGACACCTGTAGATAGTGCTGCATCAATTGCTGACTCCCATTGCTCCCCTGAGACTTGAAATGTGTGGGTCCGATGCAGAGTGGAGTAAACCTCACTATCCATGTCGTCATCATTTATTAGCCGTTGCCTTTTAGATGGTGGTGGCTCCCCCACCTCACCATCATATGCTAGGTACTGCTTTTCTCCATCTTCATATGCATCAGTGTATGGATCCCACCTAGCAGAATCCGGCGTGATCATTATTACATCCATATCATCGCAACCGTCAATCTCATCCTGATTGAGTGCTCTAGAATCGAAGCATGAAAAGATCCCTCTCAGATATAGTGGAATCCTCAACCCAACTTCACGGGCTATGATGCAATGACTATCTCTCTCTAAACTATCACCACAATGTATTCTGGGTACGTCATTCACTGTAATACCAGCCTCCCTCATGATGAACGGAGGGATCAAATTACGTTCCATAGACGGTATGTGTAGTGCATTCTTCATAATCAGAATGTAAGTCTTTCCAGAATATTGACAATCATATGCTATGGCTGCGTCCACGATGGGTACTTGTTGAAGAGTATTGCATTCGTCACTAAATGCCTGCACCTCAGCACTCCTCCCAGTTCTAGCAATGATCGTCGAATGTTTGCCCACAACTACCATGTTGGCATGGGAATCCAACTCAGTTGTAGGCGTGCTGCCACCATCTCCCATGTTGCTCGCCCAAATTGCTGCAATCACAAATGGATTGGGACAATCTGGGGCAACTCGTGACCCCTCAACAAGCGGTGGCAATACTTGTTGAGGAGCCTGGTAGGGCAGTCAGTTGCCCTTCTCCTTCTTGGTGCCTCTGCGGCCTTGCTTTCCACCTCCCATCGAGTTCATGAGGTCGAAAAGTTTAGCTGCAGCAACTTCACATTGATTGTCATCACTAGAAACTACTTCAGGTTTTGCAAACGTGACTCTGTTGGTACTTTTCTTATCATTGGTGGTAGAGACAGCAGCGGTGGAGGCAGCACCAGTTGTAGGTACCCCAGCGGACTTTAGAATACCCGCTATCGCTTCGATCGTGCTTGACTTCTTCTCCTCCTCCTCGCGAATCTGTTTTACAGTGGCCTGGACAACGGATGCGCGAAACTTAGCTTCTTGCTTTGCATCAATTGTATTGGAGGCTGATTTCTGTTTCTTAGATTTCGAAGCCCTGAGTTCACGAAGCTCATCCTGCTCTTCCTTAGAGAGTTTGGCATACTCTTTGGGTGCATAGTATCTAAGCTCAACACCAGTTTTACTACCTCGACTAGTCTTTAGACCTCCTGCAGCAGAAATTTCAGCTTGGGTGCGTTTGTTTCCCTTGCGTTTCTTTTCAACAGGATCAACTGGCATGAGCAGGGCAACAGCACGTTCGAAGTCGTTACGTAGGCCTCCAGGGGTGTCATCCAACTTAATGGCAGCAATAGCGGCTTTGACATCGGCATCAGCAACTTCGATGTTCTCAATCAAATATCCAACTCTCGAACGTTCATTTGGGATCTCAACTTGTACATTCTCTGCACAACGCTGTAGGGAGACGTACGCAGCACGATGTTGCGATAGGTATCGTTCGAGGGTGAAATTAGTACCACCACTGAATTTACGGTTGAGTAGGAAGTCTTGACACTGCTTGACTTCTTTATCCCACATTGCCGGTCCAGCGTGCTGTTCTTTCAACGCCATGAACGCAGCACGACCATCCCTCCTGCGCTTGAATGGAGCAATGGTTGGAGCGAACTTAGTACCACGAGTTGCATTTTCAATGTCATCAAAAATCATGGCATTATCATCACGATACAGCGCATGAGTATGGGATAGACGAGCTATCATCTCCTCCTTCACAGATCCATGTTCATCGGAGTGTGGTTCTCCAGCCGCTAGTGCTGGAGCCGCAGGTACATTCGGATCTTCACGTATCACGTAGGCCAACGGAGCATTGCGGACTCCTATCTTCTGCTTGCTATAGGATTCGTAGGCCTCCAACCACTTGACAATCCCAACCGTCTTCGACATTTTGGGCACCTCGAGAGAGTCGCTCTTCTTCAAAGCTAAGATAGACTTCCATTGTACCTCAAAATTCTTAAGCTGGGTATTCCACTGGAGTGCTGCAGCAGTTAGTGCACGATCAGTGGCCAAGTAGTACTCAACAGCCACAGCCGCAATCTTCAGGCGATGGAGGGATTTCGCTGCAATGTGAAAGGCTTGTTGGTCGACAAGGTTTCCAGCAGCATCTTGGATTTGTTGAGGGCGTTTGAAGTTCTCAATGATTTGTTTCCAGGTATCATCATCTGTGAACTCAGCGAGGTCTTCAACCATCGTGATCCCTTCCTGAGCAAGCTGTCCACGAGTACGTGCAGAAAGGCCCATCTGGGCGGCGTCGGTGAAGAAGGCGGTAGTTTGAGCTGCGGTGAGAACCATTTTCTAGGGAGTTTCTAGGGAGTAGATCGTATCTGGACTGGATTCAGACTTGATGGCTGGCGTTTTATGACCACAGAATCGATTCTAGTGCATTCTGTATGATTCCACCATCTGTTTTCCTTGTGAACCACTCATCAAAGACATCAACAGAGTCACAAGTGATGCCAATCTCAAGAAAACGGACGGACAATTCGTTCAACTGCCATTTCTAGTCTCTTCAAGTTTCTAATCCTAAGTCCAAAATGTACGAACCATCATTGTAATCATTCCCGTTTTGGGAGTGACTCTCCCTACCGTTGGGTACGTTGGCCTCCGTTGAGTGCGCGTTGGGTCGACTTGGTTACCTACTATGACTAACTTAGATGTTTCCAGCGTGACTTAGGTTTTCAGTAAAGTCTAATCCCGTTGCCTTATTCACGCTTCAACGTTCCCAATAAGATATCTCAAAATAGTGTGATTTATTGATGTTGCCTTTCGGCATAGGCATCACGGCTTGCCTCACAGAGCCATTTGATAGATCGAGGCGGCGAGCCACATCCATCGCTCTGATTGTGCCTGCAGTCCAATCCAGGCTAATGGATCGACTACAGGCCCCTCGTAGAGATGCGAGGGTACTTTCATGGTGAGCAGTGATCAGCTGCGTTACCAACGAACTAAAATACTGACTTAACGGCCGGTCCGGTGTCTCTATTCACCGTCCCATTACGATTGGCCGTGTCCCATTAATAATATTAGTGCTAAGCCATCGATACGCTTGTATCGGCATTAATATTTTACTTAATAGCGTCCTTATTAACTTAAATAGTGACACACTATACGCTACGCCGTCATGGCGATTCTTCTGTCTATAGCCCACATGGGTTTATATACGACGTAACTATCCTCGTGAGGACAGCGGTAAGCAACCAGTTCACACATGGAATGGTTTGGGTCATGATAAACTCTTTCAAGGCAACGAATGTCGTATTCGTTGCTGTATTAAGCTAATTGAAACTCATGTTTACAATCGAAAAACGAGATTATGGGAGTTATAACTATGTCTTGCATCGTGGGTGCCAACTTACATGGTTGGCACTGACATACTGACGAAAACACCAACAAACAAGTGATTGGTGACACTCTCCGTTCCAAAACAAATTTGTTATGCCTCAAGTCTTGTCTACTACCTTATGAATTGTTGATATTTATCATATTTTTACCCCAGTAAAATGATGACGACAAAACAACATTTGAAGACACAAAACTATTAGCTTCCACCTTCATCTTTTCAATTGATTTCATTACCGACTCAAACTTCACTTCTTTTTCTTTCCACCCTTCTTCTCCATGTACTCAACATACTCATCAATCAACACAGGCCAAGCACTCTCCCCCTCATCATACCCATCAAAGTTATCCTCGACAAACTCTAAACTAAAGTCTAGAAAACTTCTCCATTGATCCAAAGTGATTTTACTGTAGGAATCATCCTTGTTGGTTTCGAGGAACTCACAAAAAGATGTAAGACGAGAGGCTGGGATGCGGGGCGGAGAGTCGGCTGAAAGAGTCATTTGGAGAAGAGCTATCACTAAGTCTTTGTCGAGGGTTTTGTGTGTCCCTGCTCGGTTGAATTGGAAGCAGAACTGTAGAGAAAGGGGTCATGTTGGTTGAAGGAATGAAGTCGAAAAGATCCACAAAGCCTGCACATAAAATCACGCACCTTATAAAAATCTCTAAACTCTTCCATGTCCAAAAATCCCGTCTCCAAACTAGGAATCAATTCTTTCAATTTATCAACATTGTCAAAATTCATATTGCAGCTCCCAGAAATGAATTCATCTCTTTGTATTTCAGCTGGCTTTTTGGTCGCCCCGAGCTTCCAGAGGAGAACTAAGACACGGATGTCTTCGTAGGGGTCTAGGGAGAGGAGGGAGCACAGTTTGGATATCCCTGAAGTTATTATTTTGAGTCATATGATAACCGGTTAGCGTTAAGGACCAAAACAATAATTAAATAGCAAAAAATATTTTGAGATCAGTAAATAAACTCACCCTCCATATCAGCAGCATCCGGAGAATCCTCCACAACCAACTCATCAAACATTTCATTCGCCTTATCTTCACTCCATCCACCGCTCTTGATATTGCGCCTCACTGGAGGAGAGGGCGCGCCGCTCTTTTTTCTTCGAGATGAGGAGGATGAGGACCACATTTTGTTGCTACCACTAGATGAAGACGATGTTGCTTTGCGTTTGCGACTGGACATTATCTAGGGTTCCGGGACGGGCATTCGCCATGGTCGGTCGCGCCCGAATGTCGATTTTTTTATCAGGAGCGGCATTACGGGTTTTTACGGGTGATTGAGGGGTGGTTAAAGGGCACGCTGAAGTCTTTTCGACATAAACAAATCAGCTTTTTGGCGGGAGACGCCTTCTTCCACTTGTTTCACCTCTTGTCTCAACCACATACAACCCCGCCCGCCGCGCAGCCGCGGCCACGATGACGGCGTTCTCTCAGTCGCATGTTACGCAGAGAGAACCAAGAGAGCCAGCGGCAGCACGTTATGAAGCCTCTAATCTAAGACGAGTGGATGCCAAATCCACGTGAAGCATGTTTAGATCAATAAAGTTTTCTATCGCTGCATTTCTATCCATCTCCGGGCTCATCTTGAGTGTTCAATTTCTACACCTTTCAAAGGTACAATCGAAATTGCAATCTTCTGAAACTGAATCTCTATCGTTTCAGGCACCAACTGACACAGAAAAGACCAAGAAGAATGATGATGTTCACTCAAATCCAGAAGTTGAACAGGTCCCAACTAAAATCCAAGAAGTTGAAACAACTGCAGCAGAAATTGTCGTTCACGGCTCATGCTATCCTCCTCGAAATGGGATGCAGTCATCTAACATCACAAAAACAATAGTATACATTGAATTGACGTGGTCCAATCTGCACAGTGAAACGTTCTACTCATTTGTAAACTACTTTTGTTCCTGCAACGCCGATAAATATCCTCAATGGAATCTGGACACAAGATCCACCCCACACTTTTATTTTGGACCTGAAAAGTTTGTCAAATCGGATCTAAAGCGTATTCTACATGAATACAACAAAACAACTTGTGGTCCAATATTGATTGGAAAACCACTTATTCCCTCGGTTACATTGCATACCACCACATACGCAACAGATTGGTATGGCAAAAACAAACAATTTCACCATTTAGACAAAATCAATCAACCGAATCATTTATTTATATGTCACAATGATGCTCCAAGGGTAGAAGGTACAACTAACATATTCTTTCTGACACCTGCTCATACTCGATACATTGTCCCATCATTCTTTCCTCCAACAATTGTTGATCGCTCTCATCATCAACTGGCATTGCATCCGAACAAGCATCCCGTGTTTCTTGTGCTTGGAAGCTTTTATGTATCATCTGGAAATCCAAAACGAAACATTGCCAGTTTGAAACAAGCCATGGCATCACACCGGGATAAGATTTTCACAGTGCATTTCCTCGGAGGTGGGTCCAACAAACAAACCAACGACACATTGATTCAGTTCGTGAAAGAACATTTTAATGAGGACTATGAGAAGGTCATGCTGACACCAAACAGTGAAGCAGATGTGTTTATGGAAAATGTGGGCAATGCCGATGTCATACTTCCTCTTGTAGATGAGACAAATTTCCGTATTGAGTATCAACAAGGGAAAAGATTGAATTCAGCCATTTCATGGGGGTTGTGAGTAATGCTACCATGACAATTGTGAACTAGTGCTTTTGCCTGTCCTAACACAATCTAACTTTTTGCTTGATCAGAGGGTTTCACAAACGAATGGTGGTGTATAGGCCACTTGCTGAGGTGTTTGGAGTTAAAGAGCACTCTAAAATGTTTTGGTTGTATGAAAGTGCATCAGATTTTCCTGATGCATTTGGCAAATGCTTGGACTATCTCTCAAGCCACGGTAGTCGGTCATAAAGCTGTTACGATGCCAATGCACATTGAGTGTTTTGAATTTTTTGCACTGGTTCATGCAATACCACTAAAAAGGAAAAAAAATATTGCTAGTACAATAATTGATGCAATCAGATTTGTTGGCAAATAGACGAAATAGATGTAAAAATTAAAATCATGTCTTTCAAGATACAAGGGAAGGTCAAGCTAAGTAATAAATTGATATTTTTTATTCATTAGCACATTATCATTAATAGACAAATCCAAAATATGATACAGCACTAAAGGAATAGATCAACAAATGAAGCTAGTGTCAATGCTTCTTTAGAGAACTAACAAAATAGTATGTGCTGATTAATTGAAAACAGAGAACAATGAGGCCTCTAATAAAAATTGTTTTATTATTTATCTTTATTTAATACTTCTCCTGTAGGTCAATAGGTAAAACTGCTCAAAATTTGCCAGAGCAACTTATTAGATAAAATATGGAGAGTGTGGGGTCACATTGCATGGAGCTGGAGTTGCATGCAATCAGGATGAAGATATGGTCAATATCGACTCACAAGTCATGAACTTCAAGAATTGGGGCCTTTTTGTCCGTCGATCGCCAAAGTTTGCAAACAAATTGGCCACCGATCGAACATGATGTCAACTTATTTAAAAATTTTTACAAAACAATTAAGCAATTCAAATATTATTAAATAGCTACGATTAGTCTAAGTCATTCAAAAACATCTTTCACGACAAACACCAATACAAATTTTTGTCCAGAATTTAATGCAGAATACAAATATGGTATCCGATTTGGATTCAAAAATGGGTCATCTAAATCCATTTTGCACTTGATGTCAGCGCGAGAAGATTCGTTGACAAACTTGCTGATGTCCGGAGAGAGCAAATTTGATTTACCTTTTACGTATTTTTGTTTTTTTAATTTGATGAAAAAGATTGGACAAGGGAGAGACATAAGAAAAATTTCTGACCCTATGTTAGAAAATAGGATTTGGGCTTGGCGACCTCGTCACCTCGCGCTGGATTTTTGACCCCTACTTTTTTTGCTTCTCGAAACCTCGCTACCTCGCCTGAAACCTCATGATTTGTTCCCG
>JALLAY010001099.1:0-11487 GCA_036939635.1 Cyclotella baltica
ACCAACTTTGTTGAAAAGAAAGCACAAGACAAGTCTACGAAGAAGTCAACAAAGCATTCAATAACTATGGGGGTAAAAAATAGGAAACGTAAAGCACAGTAATAATGTTTCCGAACACAAGCACAAGGAACTGCTGAATCAATGAACCCCCACTCTTGCCCATACGAGAGCCCAGCACTTCGATAGCGGCCTTGCCTTTGACTTTACTTTCTTCATCAAGGGGGATATATGCCATTTGAGTCGTTGGGTCAAACAAACTATATTTTGCAGTTTTGCTCAGCAGTGTTTGTATTGTCCCAAAAATCACCGCAATCCGCAAGGAACCTTGATGGAAAAAATTGCAAGTTTATTAAAAGGATTGGTTTTATGTTGCAATATAGACTGTGGCAAAAGACTTACCAGGACTGTCCAAACCAAAAAGGATACTTGAGAAAAATGGAAGACCCAACAAAGCCATTGTAAAGGGAGTAGCCAAAGCTCCAATTCTCCATCCCAAAATACGGATTGCATGCACCCCAAGAAAAATCACGACACAAGTGCTGAATCCAACTAATGAGCTAAAATTTCCCATAAAGCGTTGGTACTCTAATGCATCTGGGTATTGCTTTTTGACAGTTGATTTCCACATAATATCTGTAAAGTTGATCGTCAGCCCTACCATTGCAAATTAAAAAGAATAGGTTGTCAGAGATCTCAGCAAATTTGATTGGTGCCATGTCCGCCAACAACAAAGTACATACTTACCATATCCCAACACAAGAGTGGCTATCAATCTCAAATACTCTGACGATGCCAAAAATCGAGCCGATTCCGCCATGGTCATTTTAGCTTTCTTCTTCTTCTGCACCTTCTCTCCAGGCTCGTCTATGCTCACACCCAATCCCGCCATCTTCTCAAGATAATCATTACTCCATTTATAAAAAGTACAAATCATAACTCCAGAGAATGTTATCAACATGGTCAATCTATGCAATGATTCCTCAAAGTCCATGGCACGACCGGCATACCGTACTGCATACTGTCCAGCAAGGATGGGTGCAATTCCAGACATTTGCGCAAACAGGGGGTAGAATCGCTTTGCCTGAGAGACAGAAACTACATCATTTGCATATTGCCAAAATAGAATCCCAACGGATACACTGCTGTATACTTCTGCTACCACGTAAAAAAGTGCTGATGTCCAATTTGCAAATAGTTTGGCGAATATCGATGATGCTCCGGATGAAGTTGATGAAATATGGAGTAGTGATTGGACTTGATCTAGAGATGGTTGGATAGAGTCACGGTTTGGGTAGATAACTGTATCAAATAGTAGGAAGAATGCAAAGAATGGTATGCATGTGGCGTAGAAAAGTGTCTTCTTGTCAAGGACTGTGGCCATTTTAGAGTAGATGCCAATGAATAATGTGGCTGATGGAAGGACTCCATAAATCTTGACAGATCATCAAAACAACGGTTGCATATAATTTTGTATGGTCAATAATTGAAACAAATACAGTACCTAAAAATACAAATGTACTAACCTTTAAGAATGCAATTGCTTCAGCTCCACATTCCGTGACTACCATTGTATCCTTGTTATCCCTCGTCAGTGTCAAGGCCAAAATAACGAAGAACTTGATGCTACCAATCAATAAGAACTTTTTGACTTCGTCTCCATGAATGGGAAACAAGACATTGCGTACACGGGACCTCCATGTAAATACCTTTGAGTTGGTGGCTGTGGCTTGTTTGTCGTCCAGATTTACGGCACTATTAAGGTTAGCAGCCTTGCGGTCCTGGGGTTGTTGTTTTGCCATGATATTAGCCTTGGAAGAACGCACAGCTGACAGTGCAGCAGAAGTGTTGGGAGACGCACCCAGCACCAGGTGACGATGTGTCAACAAGACAACAAGGCAGCAGTAACGATAGAACCGATAACAGAGAAGGCAACTTTTGGACTGTCGATTATTACAAAGATATAGAGGCTTATAGTATGGCGGTGTATAAAGAACGGTGTGCAATGTTTTCATGGGGCCATGCGGAGATTCGCTGCGGGTACACCGATGTCAGCAGAGGAATTGGAAAAAAAATGATTTTGCTCCAAGTTGCTCACGAGTTTCGCAAGGTCGAGTATCTAATTTCAAGGCTCTTTTCGAGATCCAAGCTGAAGTGAACCAATCTCTACAGTCGTCCGCTCCAGGTCGTTGCTTTGATAAAAGTTGGAAGGTTAAGCGTTTGATTCGTTGCCGCAATGCATGATGATGGAGATGGGTGATGTGATGGGTGATGAAGATGATGGATGGTGGTTTGTGTTTGTGATGGGCACCGCTGGGGCAATCTTTTCTCGCAAATCCCCTATTTTCGCTTTTATGTAAATACCGTTCTTTTCTAGATTCACGGAATAACCTCAGCTCATTACTCACAATTTGTGAGAAATTGTGAGAATCTCATTATTTTTGTGAGTCTCGGTGAGATTCTAACAAATTTTTAAGATTCCCACAAAATCTTTTTGTGGCTTCACAAAAAATGTGGAAAATTTGTGAGTCACAGCCCTTGCATGGCAGCGAATCTCCACAGACCATCCTCTAGAATGTTGCTTTGGCCGCCAGCAGTACCGTTGCCATCGATCTCATTCTTTTCTCAGTGAGATACAATAATGACTATGACAAATGCAGGACTAGGGCTGAAAAATGTTGTTGGCAACAAACCCACAAATGTCAATAACATGCCAGTGAACAGCTCCGACACCAAGTGTGAAAGGTTGTAAGCAATTCAGCAAAGTTCTAAGTACAAAAGTGTTAATGATTTTCACAAAAAGTCTTTGTCGATTACACCAAAATCTTTGGAGTTTTTATGATGAGGTTCAACGTTTTCCTACTTAAACTTCAAAGAACATAGAACTTTGTTCTTTGTATGTCAAGCATTGTTCAAGATCTCACAAAGTGACGTCATCAATCAAAGTCGAACATTTCAATACTAAACTAAAGGAGAGGCCTTAGCATTGGTAAGCCACTAATATCATGACCGTTGACAAAAAGCTTTTCAAATCAAGATCTGATTGAAGTTAAGGTTTACATATAGAAAATTTGCTCTGTACCATGGTTATCATTGTTAACTTGACCGCTCTGAGCCTACACTTTTTGAGCTGGTTTAATTTTTCAAAGTGAAGAATTTTCCCTCCATAAACTAGAGTTTCATATGTCATAGGTAGGTCTGATGTTTGAAGGCTCGAGTTGAGGTAATTGCCATACCATGACCTCATAGCATATAGAGGGGAAAATAATCTTCACTTTTTATAAAAAAATTAAAAAGTTAAGATTTTCCCTCTGTATGCTAGAGATTCATACCTCATACATGTTTCAAGGCTCAAGTTAAGGTCTTTACCATGACCACTTTGGGTGACTCACTTGATCCTATTCTACCATGTTATGCAATATTTTAAATTGGTGTCTTATGGCAGCAGGTAACACCTTCTATATCACAAAGTAAAACCTCTAAAGAAAGCTCATTTTCATTTACCTGTTTGATCCAAATTGATCAGTTTAATTTATTGTTAACATACTGAAATTGTAGCAATTTATCTAGCTAGAGGTCTTAATTGCATCATTAGATATAATTTTTAATAGTGGCTTTCGTCTTTCATCAGATCAAACCACATTGGCCCCGTTCAAGTCTCTACAAGAATCTGCATGCTGACCAGAGCAAATTGCCACTACATGCCAACTAGATTCGCCCTGTCCCTCAATAATATCCAATACTGTCCTACCCCCAGATTTCTCCTTATCAACTGGAATATATGCTTCCAAGCATTTCCTCAATGGATCAATTAAATATTCTTGATACATTGTACGAAAACCTTTTTCTGTACCAACCCATTTTGCAAATTTGGTTCCTGCATGTGCAATCCTTCGAACCTGATCTTGATTATTTTCTGCCCACTCGAATCGTTCTCTCAGGTTAGACAAATCAGCTCGAACTGGGATGTAGTGTACCCAGGGTGTCAATCTATCATAAAAGTAATCTCTTGTAGGCGTTACATGATGAAAGAGCACTCCGGGCATGGCAAGTTTTTCGATTGTGCCAGTCCAAGTGGTGCCACCCCCACCACCTAAATCTATATGATATTTATACTTCGCTTGATCTTGCACTGAAATGTACTCTCCAATGGCCGTTATGCCAACATGTTGAAGGTTGATGAAGTTTGGGTTTTCAGCAGCCGGGACTTTTTTACTGTTGATTGCACTGCTGGCGAATTTGATATTGGCCCACGGTAAGATGTTTGAATTAGGTCGTTCATTCGCCCGCTCTCTTGCCTCAAGCTCTGCCTGGGAAGTTATCAAAACACCTCTCCATCGAGGGAGTAATACTTCATCTCCCAAATCCCATATTGCTCTGATAGCAGATCTTGTTACATCATTTCCATCCTTGTATGAAAGAATTTTTGGCTTGACGTCCATTTCATAATCCGGAACTCTCATCCCCTGATTCATTGTGTGAAGATAAGCAAAATCAGTTCCCCTCCATATTATTTGTGGTATCAGATCATTCCAAGATAAATCTTCTGCATATATTAAACCATGTTGCACACCAACTGTTGTAGGATCACTCTCCTTTGTACCAGCCTGCTCTGGCAATAAATAGCCACAAACTCTACCCTTCGTTTTATCTCGGAACACACTCTGTTGCCAACTCTCAAAACATGGCAAGTGTGGTTTGACTGGCATGGGCATGGCAATACCACTGGGTAGTATAGATGGATCATACATACTCCCAAATTGCAAAATTGGTGCAAAATCATTTGATTGGCAATGTATTCCATTCAAACACTGAATATGGAGACGTGGGACATCACCCGTAGAGAGAATAACAACCCAGTCCTCTTGTCCATTGAACCGTTCAGGAAAATTGTTACGTAGGGCATACGATAATATCGAAGCTATTCGATATACTCGGGCGCAGCCGAAATCACATCCGTCTTTAATGTGAATGACGACGAATTCATCTTTTTGGGCGTGATATACAAAGAAGAAGGCTTGGTAGCGAAACGCCTTCATTGCTAGTAGAACGGATTCAATGTCGTATGGTTTCACTTCGTGATCGGCTGAATTTTGCCTAGCTTTATTGCTTTCTTTCACTGCTTGTTTGTATTCGATCGTCGTGGGATCCTTGAATTTGGAAAGCGAGAAAAGTTGTCTTCTGTGTCTGTGTTCAACGCAAGTTACAAAGAAGCAGATGATGGTTGCTGTTGCCAGCAGAGCCAGAGATATTATTTTTTGCCGTTCGTGAAAACTCATGAGATGATTATCTACGGTGTGACGACAATCAGCGTCAGGAGGTCAGCCTAAGGCGTGGGGCGTAGAGTGACGGTTAAAGCCTTTCGTTTTGGCTTTCTTTTCTTCCTCAGTTCCGCCTCCAATGACACGGAATCATGGCTGGTGGCTGGCCGCACTCATCAACCATCAACCGTCGACCCGTCCCGACCGTTCAATGAAAATCAAGGATACAGCTCATTCACCTCTCGCTATTTCAGCATGGCATGTTCTCCTCTTGGAAGGGCTGTTGCAACTTTAGGAGAGGTCACCTCTTGTACCTTACTTATACGGTACATAAAACGACTACCAAAAAAGTCAAAGGGCAAGTAAAGGGCTGTTGCAACTTTAGGATAGGTCACCTCTTATGGTACATAAAACGACTACTTATACCAAATTGGCTAACCTTGTTAGCACCCTTGAAAATCCTTTTTTGCCCAATTTTATTTGCACTGCCACTTGATGCCACATAAGATTTTGAACCCGCTGATAAAGAAGCAGGAGCACTTAAACATGAACGGATTCAGTATGCTGAAATGGTCACCCATGAGTATTTCCCAAGGAAGGTGAAAAAATTGGGTTGATATTCGCAGTTCTTTGGATGTGGGGACAGAGTTTGGCTCTGGAAGGTCCTCCCATGTCCTTTTAACTTTCCAGAAGAAGAAGTGACTTTGTGGGAGCCACCGTGCATCCTTGAAGAGGTACATTTTCAATGAATAGTTGGTTGGGATGTTTTTGGATGGTTCCTCGAAATACAAGTGAAAGGCGGTCTTTTTGTTGGTGACTGACTGGATGGATTCGGTTGTGTTTGTTTCGGAGGTTTTATGCCTCATTGTAGTGAGTTGTGGTTGTGAGATATGGGATATTGTTGTGCAAAAAATATGTCAATTATTGTGTCAACAATATTTTTCTGTCGCTTGAAGTCAATTCAGACATTTTTGCACGAGACTTTCCGTTATCTTTGGCGTATATGAGAAAGAATTATTCAGATTTGAAAACCATATATTCAAACCGAAAAAAATACATGTAAAAGTTGCTTGGACCCTACTGTGTGGGGAGTGATGGAAAAAATATAACGAATCAAGTCATTTCTTTGATATGGATTACATGCGAATTTTTCATATTCAATTTACTGCCACCATCTAATGAATGAGCCTTTTCAGCCATCAAAACAGAAACAATTACACAATGACTAAAATGAGCAGCAGAGAGACAGAAAAGACCACATCCACCAGTTCAGTCATTTTTTCTGAGCGCAAGAAGTGAGCGGGCTGTAGGCGGATGTTGGCTGACTGGTCTGTGGTCTGGTCTTTACTAGGGCAACATCCAGGAAGATGTGACAATGGCAATAGTGAGCAAAGTCTTTTCACCTAGCAGCGGATTAGTGAGGATTTAAGTTCTTCCAGTTGTCACATCTATAGAAAAAGTCATCAACCGGAGTTGAGAGTAGTTTTGGGTTGGCAACAAATGTCAGAGTGCAGAGAAAGGGCGATGAAGATGTCATCAAAAAGATGACAGAAGATAGCATGGGTAGATCGCGTAATAACCTTGTTGGTTGGGAGATCATGGTTGATCTATTCTTTGTCTTTGAAAATGACGCGTGGTTGCAGTTTTCATGTGCCTTATTGCTGAGGCTGTCAAGAGAACCAAAAAGTACCCTGGGTTACTAGAATTTGGTGCTTAAAAAAGGGTCTAATGTTAATGAAACAATGACAGATGGAGAACTAAAAAACATTTACTCCATCGCATTAAAGACACGGCATATTTTGTGACATGAATTTATTGTTTACTAATGTAATGTATTGTTATTACTGGAGCAAAGATGATGAACTAGACTGCTGGACAAAAAGAAAGAAACACAACAAACCACTACCCAAACATTTCCTCCCAACTCAAGAAGCCATTTCTGCAGGATGTTCCTTCCTTCCATCCGCCCTCTCATCACTTCTAGTATCTGCATCAGCACTTCCATTCCCTCCCTCATCCTTACTCTCCACTTGATTGTAAGTTTCAATATCCATGGCAATCGGCCTCGGATTCAACTGACTCTCTACCTGCCCAGTCTGAATCTGAGTTCCAGGCACAGGCTCAATTTGTCTCAGTATATCCAATAGCTGCCCCTTGGTTCGATTGAGGTATTCTTTAGAATTGAGATTTTCCATATTAGACACTGGCAAGTGAAGGCTGTAATCGGGTCCAAAGTACTCATAGTAGTCATTGTAGGGCAAGTCATCCTTTATTCCCGGTTCATTGCCGTTATCCGATCCAAGACCAAGCACAACTGCAGTTTCGTACGTCCAACATCTCGGAACGTTGCGTAGAGTATACCCCCCTCCCCCCAAAACAAGCATGGGTATGTTGAAACTTCTGACAAAGTTAACACACTCAGCATGTCCCTTGACAGATAGATTAAAACATCCAAGTCTATCTCCCGACAACGAATCGGCACCACACTGCAATACCACAGCACCCGGGGCAAAATGCTCCATAACCTTGGAAATGACGGGTTTAAAAACAGAATGGTAGGATTCATCATTCATACCGTCGTTGAGTGGGAAATTAATGGCGTAGTTCTTGCCCTCGGCGTAGCCAATGTCGAGTACGTCTCCGGTTCCGGGGAAGTATTCACCGAATTTGTGGAAGCTTACGGTCATGACGCGGTTGGTTGAGTAGAATGCTTCTTCTACGCCGTCTCCGTGATGAATGTCTTCATATTGCAAGAGAAGTTTTGGATGTAATGAATTAGAAGAGTGAGTGTAGCAAATGAAACAATGAAATAAGCTATGGGGGAGCCTCCTCAAAATAAATCCATCATGACGAAATTCTAAACTCACCAATATCAATATAAAGAACCCGTTCATGCTTCTTAAGCAACTCCAAAATAGCCAACACACAATCATTAATATAACAAAATCCACTCGCCTCCGCCTTCTTGGCATGATGCAACCCCCCCGCCCAATTAATCACAATATCCGCCCCATCATCATTCAACCGTGCCGCTCCCCCAATCGATCCGGAGGTATACAACATGCAAAACTCGTACAACCCGTCAAACACTGGACAGTCTTCGCCAACATTAAACCGTTGAAGTTGTCTCGTATAATCCCCCATATTATCAGGACTAATCACCTTTAAAAAATTAATATAATCATCGGAATGAAAACGCGTCATGGCCGTGGGACTCACAAGACGAGGACGGTAGACGTCCATTCGTTTGTAGAGGCCGTAGTTGACGACGAGGTTGTGTGTCATGCGGACGCGGTGGGGTTTCATGGGGTGGCCTTGGCCGTAGTGGTAGTTGCCTACTTCGGCGTCGTAGAAGTAGGATACGCGGCGGGGGGTGGTGGCTGCTGTCATGGTTTTGTGATGTGGTTGCTTGAGGGCTGAGAGTTTCGGGGTTCGGGGTGTTGATGCAGGAGGCGGCGATGCCGATGGCTGTGTGTTGCGGTTGCGGTTGCGGCAGGCACATGGGCTAGACGGGGAAACGTTTGTCTACGTACGAAGCTACCGTATAACTTGCGACAATTGTTTCTCAAAAACTATCCGGCCAATTGATACAAACTTTGTACATGTTACCATCTCAAGATTGATGCGGAGGTAACATGCGTATCAGATTACTATGAAATTCAATACCCTTTTCAAAACAATTGACACAAAATTGGTCATTCCCACGCATTTTTGCCATGCTTTTATCGTTTTTCCGAAGCTTGTACGTTTGGCTCGAACGAAGTAACTTTAAACCCGTTTAATTATTGTAATTAACAAACAAAATTCAATCGTACAGCAAAATGACCGAAAGATATTCCGGCCGAAAAATTATTTAACGATGAGTTTGTTTCAGTCATTTGCTAAGACTAGCCCATGAGATCAGCCATTCATGTATGTCACCCCCCATGAAGAATGCAACCATCTCCATGGTAAAATAGGTTGTTCTCTTCAGATTTCACAAAAATAGCCACTGTCTTCAGCTGATGAATGGTACCCATTTCCTTTGTGGGTACTATCATCCTCCAACCATTACTGGATCAATCAAAATATCCAGTTACATCCAACACCTCAACTTTCACCTCTTCGCAGTTGTGTCCGTGCATCAATTGAGTTGAGATAAATGAGACAATTGATGATAGCTGCTAGAGATGTCTTGGTGAGCTTCAACATGGAAATAGTCAGAGTCAAAAGGAAAGTGCAAAGCAGGCAGTGCAACATAACATTTTTCAGCATAACAGAGTGCTTACAGCCTGCAGGGATGAGGCGAGTCTTAGGTAGCATTGAGACTTTTTTCAGAACACTCAGACTCAGACGGTCTGATTAAATTTGCACATTGCCTGGTAATGACTCATCAACCTTATTTATCACCAACATGATGAGATGAATGGCTAGCAGACCCAGTAACTACCCCTTATGCATGATCGTTTTTGGAGCTATCACGAAGAAACCAAAGATTCTGCCTCGCTTTTCTATCATTCGTACATTCTATGACGAAAGAACAGGAGCACACATGCTCAAACAGCTCTTTAATATATGACCCTTCAGTCACAGCAGGATGTCCTCCCTAATTGTGTCAAAGACCAAGTCATCCCATCCTATTAGCTTAAAAGACTTCCACATCCAACTGTTGCTCCACTGTCTGGCAGCTCCAAGAATTACTCTGGCAATTCTTCCAGCAATGATATTACCTCGTACTACCTCCGCCTCTACAGGATTAAACTGGAGTTATACAGCTTTCCTAATTTTCTGTACTCAATGAAGAACTCAGTGGAATTATTATTCATGTGATGCTCATGTACTTTATATCTGCTAGATTGTCTGTATTCCATAATGAGTTTGTTCTGAGACCTGGCTTATTATTATTGTTCCATTTTCATTGAACAAAATTTGGGTGAATTTGATTAGCAATACTTTGACATATAATTAATCTTCACTTCTAATTACTGCAGAAGATGTTTATAAGGATTGCATGACTGACGATGGTTTAGTTAGGTTTCTATTTTGTGTCCTATTAATATATCACAGATGCACCCTAGTAGGTCAGTAGAGTCATCTCCTCGGAGGTTGGCTTGCACTGCTCTGTTGATGATGCTGATATTAGTAACACTACTATTGATGATACTTTTAGAGAAGCTTTAGTGCAGAGTTGGCAGTTTGACAGTTGTGTTCACTTTTTGGGGTCGACATCTACAGAAACAGACTTCGATGCTATCACAGTGATGTTGGAGTTGGGTGCCTGTCATTAAATCCCTTGGAGACAGGCGAGAACCTGAAATATTCTGATAACAGAATCGCAATGTTAGATACAGTGTCTTCCTGATCATTATACTTTTTGGTCTGTGGTGGCTGAGCCAGTTCAAATGGAATTAGGCTGATTGATAGTCATAACATTATAGGGTGTGAGCCTCAGGAAGATGCAGCTTAAGTGATGAGTTGAGGTGATGGTGGTGCTGTGAAGCAAGCAAACCAATGAGAGATCATGAAGGAGCTAAAGGATAACAGGTGAATGTGCATTAAAATGAACAACAAGTGACAGGACAAGAAATGAGCTAAGTGACAAAGTACGAAACAATTGAACAAATGGGTGAACAAAAAATAGAAACCTAGCTGCTGTAACAGGTATGGCAAACTAGCCATTGATGAAATGACCCAATTAAAACAGAACAATTTACATTGCATCGCTCACTGCATGATTCAAAAATAACTCATGTGCTGCATGTGCATTGAGTTTTCACTCACATAGGTTTTCAGTCGAGCTTTCAATTCTGACTACGAAACATGCTCCAGCTACTTTAATCATGCCTACTGCTCTCCTACAACAACTAAAATTTGAAGCTAATGTTAAAAAAATAGTCATTTAGTATTTATTTTTTCATTCCTGCAGTGCAGTTTTCAGGTCTCTGTTGGTCTTGGTCTTGCTTTCTTGTGAACCGCAAAGAATAGCACAACAAACTACAAACAACGACGAAAGTGATCGGTAGAGCTCTCAATCAACGCCGCTCAACAAAGGCAACCAAACCGCACACCGCACGCGCCTCTCGTGTTATCGAAGGTTATCGACAAGACCAAGCTTGTTATGCATCTGTCGTTGCATTGGTTGGGTTCTGTTATGGTTCGTGGCTCCCGCGGTATCGCAACCACCGAAGTCAATCGCAAAATGCTTTCATCAACATACCCAATCAAGACCATTGTCAGTCAACAGTCTAAT
>JALLAY010001100.1:0-16966 GCA_036939635.1 Cyclotella baltica
TGTGCGACTCACTGCAATGAATTTGCTAATCCCTAGCACGATTCCCATGCCTTCAGAGGCAGCAAACCGCGCAGCTGCAAGTACAGAAGACAGAGAATGCAGAGGGAGATATTGCGCTATTCTCCGAGCATGGTGAGTGGAATCCGTATTCCATGAGGATGTATGGAGTATTCCTTGTGGACTTGTGGAGCTCATGATAATAGTCTGACCGTGTTTGTTTCATTCTCCAACATTCTCCCACATTCTTCGACTTCGGAATTGAAATTAACCTCCGGATTTGTTCGGATAAGATTAGTCGGTGTTTCCTGTTATGCCAGCTGAACCATTGACGCCTCCTACTGCCGGCAAATTCCCTTTTACCTAAAAGGTACACAAGAAGTATCTTCTCTCTTGCAATAATTTGAAGTCGTGGTCGTGATTCGTGATGATGAGACCGAATCTTTGAGGCCCAGAGAGAGGCCCAAAGAAAAACTATTGTCCAAGGAGTAGGTCCAAGACACAATCAACATAGAACGTATTACTTATACAATTAATTGCACAGCAGCCGCTGGAGATTTTATGTTTTGAAACGGAGTGAGTCGAGTAAAGATTAATGAAATAAAAGATAAATTCAATAATTGCAAACAGTGGAATATTTAATGGATACAGATGCCCCTAAGACGTCATCAGTGAATGAATTGAGAAAGATAGGCAATAAGTGCAATAAGCTTTCATACGAGTATGAACAGTGAAGAAGATCAAAGAATATATGTAATCCGGCTGGCCGGTGGCGCCGCACCTCCCTTCGGTTGATGCCGCGCCTCCCGGCCGGCCGGATTTTTAACGCAGAAAAAGATAGGACACAGTGAGCTGAGTCCCTTGACTTAATAATTAGGGTCACTGACCTTTTTCAATCTCAAAAACATTTATTAATTCAACTTAAATGTATGCGAAGGTATCAGAAAATAAAGGTTGTTCACAAGACTACCTTTCCTTATTTTGTCATTTTACCTCCCTGAAAATGTTTATTCTGGATAATTGGATAAGTAAATAAAGTTTTTAAAAGGTAATATCTTTTGTGTAGAAAATCTCGTGCACACATTACCGATAAACCTTTAAGTTCGATATCTACCAAGATACCTCTAAGAATGAAGTTGTTTGATCATCTCTTGTTATCGGTAATGAGAACCGTGTGCCAGCCATTGACACTTCCTCTCGTCTCGACATCATCGCTTGCACCCACTGCTCTCTTATCTTTTGTGCTGTCGTAGCACGATAAATGGGAATGGTTTGTGGCGTCGTCGCTTGCACCAACTGCTCCCTGTCCCAACGCTTATTCTCGCATCAATATAAATGAGAATGGTGTGGTGCCATGTAGGGTGTCAATCAAATCGGAACTCGGAACCGAAACAACTTTCTTGCTTGCACATCGCTTGTCTAAATACACTTGCCTGTGTTGGTGCAGCTTCAAACATATACAAATGCACGTGTAACGATTGCCAACAGTCAATATGGATATGATGACAATTTTTGTTGTACCACTATCTGGAAAGGATATCGAAATCAGAGTAGAACAAAGTGATACTATAGATAGTGTTAAACAAAAGATACAATTCAGTGAGGGAATCTGTACGCTATGACTTGAATTTGTGTTTAGTCGTTGCACAATGATTTGAATTACAATATTTTTGATTCAACTATTAGCTTTAATTGAACAGCGTTTATTCTATGGCGATCGGGAGTTGGAAAATGAGTCGCAACTATGGGATATACCATGCCGGTTGCCATTCATGCCACGCTTGCGTTTGGAGCTGCGAACAAATGGTATATCACCGTTCATCTCAGATGATACATCAAATGAACTGATATCATATCTAATGTTAACAAATGAACAGCGCTCGGCTATTATTGCACCATTCACGGAATTACGCAAAGCACAGCAGAAACGAGGAGCAAACAATTTTTCCACATTCTGTTTTTATGAATATCCAGAAATATTTCATAAAACTCAGCTTGATCTGTTATGCAGTTTGCTTGACTTTATGTGGCAAAAAACTGCAAGTGCCACTTCTGGAAGGATTGATATGCTACTGACTTTGTCTGTTGTCCAACTAAACATTATCCTGAGCTTATTGGACAGTTATTTTTTCAAACAGAAACATAAACCTTGGAATATTGAAGACGTCATGATGAATTTATTCAATCAAGTACATACTCAAGAAAGACAAACTGAACAAGGATTCAAAATTGCCCTACGGATGACATGTGGGCCTACCCACTCATGCATTGACTTCCATACTGATGGAGACACTGCAACATCAACTACCAAAATTGCACTGAATAGACCATCTGAATTCAAAGGTGGTACGGAATGCTATTTTGTTAACAATATTCTACACTTCATTCGCCAAACAAGAGGGTCAATGGTACAACATCCATCACATGTGCTCCATGCCACAACAGCGATCACAGGAGGTACAAAGAAAAGTCTTTATATTATTAATCAAGAAAATTGTTGTGGTGATGAAGGAGTTTATGAGCTAACCGGCAAAGATATTATGGCATTTAGATACCATTTGAAGTCATTGTAACTTATGCAAATAATGCCTTGACCATAAATGTTAAAATCTAGATGTGCCTAAATCTACTTAGCACTTTTTTCATGATCTTCTATCAAAAAGACGGGATCACTGTGTCCTTTGAAAGCCGCAGTCGCTGGCTGGTAACACCCCTATCTAACAGTCCAAGATCTATCAAGAGAGACTTCATTATTCACAATCCGCAAATTACACAAACCTACATAATAGTTCATACTGTTCACTGGAGGTTTAGAACAGCACCTTTCAACAAGGAAGACATCAACATTCTGTTTGTCATATAAGTATTTTGATGGGCGGAGTGATTTTATTTGTTGATTATAGTTTCATCTATACTTGATAGCATTGTTTTTATTGCTATTTATTGGTTGATAATTGTTGAGCTGACTTGGATGGCTCCACATGTCCAGCCGGATTGATGTCTGAAAAGGAGCACAACTAGTGATGGTGGAAGGTATTACAATTACAACTCTCTGACATGGCAATTGATATTTGTGTGAAATTGAAATCCTTGCACTCATGTGTGTTTTAATGCATAAGGGTGACCAGTTTGATTGTTTGCATTGTTGTGTGATATATATTGTTGTGGCAAGTGCAGTTATTGTTGTCCCTGATCTGGTTGAATGACATAATTTGGAATGCATGATTTATCATTCATCATTCTTGTTTGAGCGATAAATGACGGTGGTCTTTAGTGCATTTCAAGCACAGGTGATGGTCTTGATTGAAAACAATGCAGTTATCTCCAATGCCATCTATGTGCAATACACAATGGAATTGAATCGAATTATGTTATGACGAGATTTTTTTCGATACATAGGGGCAAGAGCATGCTGATTTTATTGACTCGGCATCAGTTTGCATTCTTCTTACAGGTCACCTTGCTCATTTCTTTGCATGAGCAAACATCAAGGTTCAAATGACAAACTCAGAATAAAGTGTCATTGTTTGTCACTTTTGATTCCCTGTAATTCTACCCTTGTCATTCGATAGTGGTAATATGGGAAGCACATCACCCTTATTTTATCACATTCTTAACCATTTGTTGAAAAGATTTATTCCATGTTGCTGTCTAGGACAAATGAGTTGGTGGTAACCAATCTTATTTCTGTCGCATAGCCTGTGGCAATAGTGGATAAGTTTATGTCATCTATGCTCAAAGGCAAGATTATTAAGGGTAAGGAATTCAATAACTGGATGCTCTCGGTGACACAAACCCAATGTTTCAAATTATCCAATAAATGTTTCTGCTGAGCAAATGATTCTGGATGTAAAATGTTAGAAGTGACTACTCTAATTCTTTTTTTCGCTGATTGGGTGACATGATTTTGTTGCCATGAGTGCAGCAGTTTAACTGTTCTACTCGTTGTCATTCTTCATCATATCATTGGTACGAATCTTTCTTTTTGATTCTTTGTAATGCTTGTTGAATCGATTGCAATTTATGGTGACTTCAAATATGATGTTTTAAAGATGCTTTGCTCACATCAGACTGTACTGCTTGGATTTGGGTGGGTGGTTACTATACCAATGTGATTTCAAGCATATTAGTCAAAAGGGCTTGTCTAAAACTGTTACTTTGAATAGCAATCAATTAATGATGAATGGTTACCCATGTCACAATGCAATTTAGAAACTTTTTTGTCTTCAAATGGATTGACACAATACTTTAACTTCCGAAAATCAACCAAAGGTATGTTGGACAGATTGTGCTACAACTATTGTGTCTAATCATTAAGCAGAAGCTACGATTCTTTCTTTGATAGAACATTCACTTAGTGAATAATTATATTAATTGAATCATAATTGCCATTAGTGCAAATAAGCCATTGATTGCTAAAAGTGCAGATATATTTGATACCTTTGCTAATGGTGTTATGCTCTGAATCATAATATTGAGGTAATTTCTACGTATCCGGACCTGACTGCCTCACGCCTCACCAGAAGCCATCCTTATCATTCATCTTCCACCATGCCTATGCTAACATATTGGCCATTATCACATCTAGTCACACTCTTGGTATTGTTCCTGATTGTTTCCCGTCAGAACTTTCTTGCATTGAACGGCTACAGTCATAATTTGCATGATTGTGATTTTTGGGGCATCTTCAGTTCTTAGTCTCCAGTCTATCTCTTTTTAGATGCATATACCTAACACATTAGCGCAATTCTACTAAAATCCACAACAAGATTGACTGATTGCTAATTCATTTGCTTCATCATATTCTGTTCTGCTGATGAGTGGATCAGACTTTAGATGATTGTCAAAGCTTCGGTGGCAGTTCTTTTCCTTGCCTTATATCACGGCCACTAATTGCTTCTCACTTCTTTCAGGCAAAAGAAATGATGTTTTCTAAGCACAATTAATTGACTTGAGATACTTGTCACTTGTTTTCGAGTGGCAAGTCGAGATGATTTATGAAGATGTGCCATTTTAAGTAGAGCTTTTGATCAAAGAACTCAACACTTACAATTTTACAGTGCCAGTTGAATTTGAAGACTTTTTGTCTTCACTGTCTGCTATTTCGGAAGACAAAACGACGGACAAGATTTTAATTGGTACCCTCATTTTTTAAATATTTAATTGTCTTGTGTTCTTGGCTCTTGGCAAAAGATTAGCCTTCCCCTTGGTACAAGATACACCATTGAAGCTAGATAAATTTGGTTGCTATACGTTACAGGAGAACCTTGAGGTACGAGCTCTGCAGGTCCTAAAGAAACCTTCACCTCAATGAAAAAGTTGTCTTTTGTCTCTAGGGCATCTCAAAAAAACTTCTTGGTTTTTTAGGGGGTTAAAAGACAGCAAAAAACCATGAAATTTAGTTTTTTTGAGTAACAAAAAAACAAACTGTATTGAGTCTGTTTCACCCTTTGTAGCAAGCAATCACCCATTCTAGAGACTACTGATGTGTTCTAAAGCATCTACATACACTATTGGGGCCTTTAAAGCACCTCTTATGAACTTAAAGTCATCTCTTGCTCCCCTTGACCCTCATCATCACTACTCGGTTGGCCTGTGCTGATGACCAATCTCCAGACCCACTTCCACGTGGCAAATGATACTCAAAGATACCTTAAAATCCTGGTACATTATAAACGTAGGAATACGTAGGAGTATTTTTAGTTTTTTGCATGGTTTTTTGGTCATATCGATGTGGTTTTTTTGAGATGCCCTAATCGCCAGTCCGATCCCTCTCATAAAAAAGCAATTGAAATTGCCATAGCAATCGACTTCAATCGAGTTCCAACAGATTAGAATAACAAAAGGTGAGATTCTGACGTGATGATGATTAAATAACTTTTCAGCAATTCATTGACGTGAATCCAACCATCTCACATTATCTTTATAACTTGAACTCTTGAACTTCTGCAGCTGCAAGTTTCATCCGATCTACATCGCTTTTAGCACATCTATCGCCCTGCAGTGCTCATAAAATGACAGCCCTTGGTTCCTGGTTAAAACACGCCACCAGTGTGGCAACTGTTGCTTCCTTCCTCGCTCGAGGAGTCCTCAGAATCGACACAGGTAGACGCTGCTGCGTCTACATGATCGACCGTCCCGAAAAGGATTGGACGTACAACTTCCGAACCACGGGACTTGCCTTGATGAAGCAAAGAGAAGAAATATTAGCCGTCGACAACGATGGATACGTCGCCTTGATCCCGTACTCGGGGGATCAGTGTTATGAGTGGGATCGAACCATGGATCTTAATGCTACTGAGGTTCGACCCCTTGGTCAAAGGTCTTTTCAGGGTGCCACGGCTAAAACTAGTGATGAGAGTAAGGCTTACATTCTCGAGTTGGACCCCTCTGCTGCTGGAGTGCCCCCTTTGATTCATCTATTTGACATGGATACGTTTGCTGTCAAGGCTTCTGTTGCTATTGAAAGTGGCCCGTATGATCAAATCAGTGGAAAGGGGGGACTGACCTGGATGCCGGATGTCACGCAAAATGGAAAGTTTTTATTCTCCCTCTCAAGTGGACAGATTGCCGTATATGATATCGTCCTCTTAGAGAATGGCGGGTCATATGTTTTGTACATCGAATCCTTCACCCTACCTGGAACTGTCAGTGATGGTCACGGCGAGCTTCGGGGTTTGTTTGTGAACGATAATTTTGAAGCTGACAGGAATGAGCTTTGGGCCTACTTCAGGTCTACCGATACTTGGTTTACATTTGACATTTCCAAGGAGGATGGGAAATTGATTAGTGACATTCCAACGCAGAAGGGGTCAATGCTGACAGAACGTGCACACCCAACACAACCTACTGCCCTTGCTGTGGTAAAATTGGATAATATGGTCCTCCGAGTTTTCGTGGGAAACCTAAACAAGTGGGTATACGAATTGCACAACAGGGCACGAAACTCCAATTTCAAGGAGTGTCCCTGGCATGCCAAGAATTTGCACACGTGTTGTATGAAGGACCGGTACATGTCGGGTTGTACTGAGAAGACTCGTGATGATTGCAAGGCCGCAGGAGGCACCTACTTGATGATGTGGAGCTTGGTTCAAGGATACGAACCTATGCTATGATGATGTGTGTGGGATTGACGATGTTTCTGACCCCTCCTTGAAACCAGTCACCCTCCCCGACTGGCCGGCAGTACCTCCATCTCTGGACAGACCGACAACTGAATCTGGTTGGACTGCCAAATACTACTATGGCAGATCCCTTTCTCATATCAACGATGTCGACGAGCTTTATAATGAAACACCTGATCTTGTACGAAAAGAAAGCCTCATTAAACATTCATTATCCGACGTGAACTGGTTCGATGGATTCCTCGGCAATTCTCAGAGTTTTGCAGCAACCTTCAGCGCTCAGATGTATGTCGAGCAACCTGGGGTGTACAAGTTCTACACTGCGAGCAACTATCAAAGCAGGATTTACATTGATGCTGAGTTGGTTTTGAATAATGTGCAGATTGGCACCAATGATATCAACAAGCAAGCTGCCGAGACATATTTGACAGCGGGTACTCACAAGGTCTTCATGACGTATATGCGCAATGGAAATGACGGGGCTTTTGCACATTCTATGAAAATGAAAGGTCCCGACACCGGCGATTCATGGGTCTTTACTTGGGATAAGTTCCATCTTGGAGGTCCAGAGTCTCGATACGAGAAGCCCGACTACGCTCTAATGCACATCGAAGCTGATTTTAGCTCCGGTGATCTCGAAGAGCCATTTTTCAATCGACAAGATGATGACTTTGACTGGGCCGTTGATAAACAAGTCGACACTCAATGGACGGGTCCGCCTCTTCAAAACCCTAGCGGTAAATTTACCTACGCAGATGCATCCTTCCAAGAAGAAGGTGACAGGGCTATACTTCAAACCAAAACCCTACGTATGGGTGTTGGTGGCTGGATGTCTTTCTACTGGAATCAATGGGGTGTTCATGTCGGGACCTTTCAAATCAATGTCTTGCACAATGGTGCCTGTACTCCAATGCTGACTGCGTCATTTAATCAAGGAGCTGGATGGGAGCCGGTTCTTTTTGATCTCTCTCAATTCGACAACATGGAAATATCAATTATCTTCACGTCTGTCAGAGGAAATGGAATTCTAGGTGATGTTGCATTGGATACGTTTCGAATCTTTTTGGGGCATGGTGCCAAAGGTTTTTATGAGCCAGCCGACTATCCAAATCCTGCATTGCCAACTTGTGCATCTGATATTGAAATACCAACATATGTGAACGCCACTGACACAGAGGACGATGCATCACCCATGCCCAGTCTTGCCCCTTCAATCGCAGCTGACGAGCCATTATCTGGACCCGGTTGGACAGTGAAGTACTACTATGGAAGACCTCTTTCTCATATCGATGAAGTCGATGAACTCAACAAAGAAACACCTGATCTCATTCAACATGAAACTGAGATTAAACATCAATTGGCAAACACAAATTAGTTTGATGGCTTCCTGGGTACATCTCAAAGCTTTGCGGCAACATTCAACACTCAGTTGTACATTGAAAAAGCAGGAACCTACAAGTTCTACACTGCCAGCAATTATCAAAGCAGGGTTTTTGTTGATGGCAAGCTTCGTGTAAACAATGTTAACATTGGTACAAATGACATCAATAAACAATCTGGACAAGCATATTTGACTGCAGGGAGTCACACAGTGTTCATGACTTACTGGCGAAGGGATAATGTTGGGCCATATGCTCACATGTTCAAAATGAAAGGACCTGATACAAATGACAGTTGGGTCTATAGGTGGGACAATTTCCAGGTTGAAGCCTAGATCTTTAGATATGGCCATTTTTCTTGTGTAGAGGTATATGTTAATGAATTAGTTATCTTAGAAGAAGTATTTAGGCATAAACACAAATTTACATGATAGTAGATAATGTTTTGTCCAATCGTATCTCAGTTTAAATAAAAAATGAAGCTGACAATGTCAAAATGATAATAAGTATAGGTTGTCCCTTTATGTCAGAGTTACTTGGTGACATTCATAAGCATCTACACTAACAGTAGACTTCAATTAATTGAAATCATATAGCTAGGACTTTTGCACCTATTACTTGGTAGAGGCCCATTTGCTTTGCATTGGCACAAAGCAGCCATAATTAATGTAAAATTTCTGTAACAAAAAAGTTACCCCTAGTGTTTTCAACTGATCGAGCAATACCCATCGCTCTTATTTTCTACTCTGATTAGCCATGAAAAGATCATTATGGGAAATAACAGTCTATGTCCAGGAGATTTTGACACACCAAAAATTCTTGGATCCCTGACCAAGACGGTTTGAAACATTTTGAATAGAATAGTAATTATGAGATTGATGATTTTCAAGTATTACCCAAGAGAACATCCAGGAGCGGGGGTTATTGACATTGTTGTTCAATTGTTTTCCTTTTCTGTTTTGACTTGAGGCTGAGTTTTTGATTGAGAGGTCATCTTGCTAGTAGATGAGTTGTTTTTGAAGTTTAGATACATCCCTTTTTAAAGATGGAGAACCATTTTGACGTACAAGTTTCCATGGGACATTCAAAAACTGGATAATGAATAAGATAATAATATGTTAATTGTCTTTGAGAATGAAGGAAATTATGATCATCACATAATTTGCAAAATTGGGAGTTTTACAACATTCATTTGGACTCAGTTTGACAGTGCCAATAAAAATACTGTGAAAATAAATGACCCAACGACCATGAATTAGGCAATAAACATAGACCCTTGTTGCATGTTTAATATAACATACTCATTGGTATTGGTGTAAAGTAGTATACTAATCATCTATTATACTATTAGCTCTAAAATCTGATAGATTGATGCAAAACACACTTAAGCAGTTGGCATAGATCCATTGGCAGATGCCAAAGGATACCGTGCCCACACACCAATGTCATGATGTACGCAATTAGATGTAGACACTGCCTCTGCTGTGTCAAATCTAGTATTGTGTTGTCTTTAATTCCACTTGCTAGTAGGTGCCATTTCAAGATGTTCAATTGCTCGCTTGGTTTTCACAGCAGCCTTGGCAAAATTGTTGACTGTGAATTGCTGCATGTTGTTCTGTTCAATAGTTAGCAAGGTTGTTTTTAACTCGGTTAAAGTTTAATTGGAAAATTTGTATCACTCTGTCTCTTATCCAATAGTATCTTGTGTCAATTTCTTTTGTTTGTTCTGGTTCAATTTCGTCATTACTATCCTATTTGATGTTGATTGTATGTTTGAATCGGAGTTTTGCCTCTTGGACGTCTTATTTCTCCTAGAGTATGTATGATAGGTAGAGGTAGGCACTACTGTAAATTCGTTATTTATAAATGATGCCCTTTCAGTTCTGCTGGCAACATGTCTGCCTATTTATGTCTTGAGCTTGAGCTATGTTTAAAATTGCTACATTTTTGAACTGTGTAATTGTTTTGTTGGTGATGAAAAAATGCCTTCCCACACTGCTCTTTGCTTGGGTCCACTGAGGTGTGGTGTGTCAAAATTGATCATCATCTAGTTAGATTAAAAGTGGCAGTCTGCAGTTGAACTGTGGGCCTAGTATTGTTATTTTGTGGCTATTTTCTCATTCAAACCTGTTGAGATGATTATGATTCTCCCAACCTTTGAGATGACTCATTCATGCTTGGAGGAGATCTATTTGTAGTTCCGCCTGTCATTTTCTTGTTTTCTGCTTCAACTTCAAAATTGTTGTCTCTGGGTTATCCCATTTCACACCATTCAAATTTTTATGCCTCTGAAAATATGTCTGGTTAAGATTAACACAATGTGTATCCAAGTTTGTGATACACTTTGACTCTACACAAACTCAAAATCTCATCTCTGTACACCACGAATCACTTGTAGACATCATAAATACTAGAGTTCTTTTGTATTAGCCTCATCTTTGACTTCAATAGAATATTACAAGCGTGGCCTTGCTTTGAGGTATGACCAGCACCCAGCATCAACTCAATCTCTATCCAGAGGTAAGGAATGTCCAAAAATGCATGAAAGTACAGAGCCACAACAGTTGGAAGCTTCCAAACATGGGTACAGCTGATGGTATGCCAAATGAATTTTATCAATAAGAAGTCACGGGTCACGGATGTTCCACTAGGTGAAAGGGTACAAGAAAAAGGTGATTCTATTTGTATGCAACTTTGGATTCTTGAGTCTGAAACACTATTGCAGTCTTATTAATAACTATGTGATTGATAACATAGTCAGTGCAGATAAAGATAAACAGCCAAGACAGTGGGACAGGGGGTGCATGTTGATAATGATAATAACGATACATTGGCTAGTGCATCTGAGACTGAGATAAATTCCATTAAATTAGCAGTCAACACTTTACCATCACGTCCAAGCCAACAACTAACTTGACAAGTTTTTTCTCTTCCTATGTGAGGGCATAAGCAGAATTCCACTCTTCTCACTCTTGACAATCCAACCTCCAAAATCTATCCTTATTGATATCAAATTTTGATTCAAACACCTTCTCCTGCAGAGAATGGTCCAATTGATCTATCTCTCCTTTTGGAGTCGACAAAGTGGTATGCTTTAAACATTCACTGATCGCAAGATATCTCCATTTTTCATCTGTATCTTTAATAACAAATCCAAAATTGCCTCTCATAACATATGTGGTATCATGGTAATGTTTGATGTCTTTTGTTATTCCACTCTACACTACAACCTTCAACCTTCACTTGTCTGGTCTTAACATTGTGTTCCAGTTCCTCCTTCAATTGTGGTGTTATATTTATATCTGGAACCAACACTGAAACATGTGACCCCCTCTTGAACAACTGCTCCATTTGCTCCACAGTCCATGGCTTTCAAACTTGCCTCAAGTCATTTGGTGGGACCTAAGACAGATGGTTACAGCAATTAATGAGTTAAAACAACAAATAGAATTGAATCTAGTTGCGTTTGAATGTAAAGCAATTTTATTTATGATAATTAAACTGATCACTTGAATGGCCTCGTCAATGAGTAGGGTTGATCAATTTCGAGCGTTGATCTCTTCATTTTGATAAAAATGCCGGTTGAATCTGTTTTTGGCCATGATAATTAGGCTGTCATGACTGAGCTATGAATATTTCATTCTTGCATGATTCATTGAAGTTACAGATGAACATCATTTTGTTGTTAAAGTTCAAGATGAACTTCAAAATGATTTGGGTACCGAAAGCTATCATCAGATCCTTGGCCAATGTCAACACTCCTGACCCCTGTTTCAAGTTGGGCAACTCAAACTGACCTTCATACTCCATCCAATAACTAGTTTTCTCTTGATCTTCCTGGTTCTCAATTTGTTTCAGATTGTTCTCCATTTTCAACTGACAGGTTTGTTTCATAATGCATTTCTATGAATCTACTAGCCTGGGGTTGAATTTGGTTTCTCCCTAGTGATCAAAGTAATTGATGCATACAGATGAGGATGAGGTAGGAGATAGGAGGTCAAATACACACCTGCATGCGTCCCCAAATCTTGCTACTTTTTCAATCAGATTTGAGTTCCATTGCTACGAAGGTATACTGTATACTCATGATAGTGCCACGGAGAGTCAATTAGAGATATCACTGTATCTCTATCAATTTGTGATTCAATAATTATTAGTTTTCATGTTTTCCATTCCAGACCAATATAGACAAAGTAATTTGATAGATACTAACATGCCTACCCATTTTTTCAAAGAAGATTTGGCGTCTCCTTCTAATATTGTCCCTTCAGACCATTACTTGGAAAATAGCCTGAATAAGTCTATTTAGCAAGGACATCATAAAATTTTTATTGTAATGAGTTCCACGTCATTAACAATAAGCTGGTATCTCTTGTTGGCTTCTCATAATGCTTGATTTTTTTTGTTTTTTTACTATAAATATGGCATTGAATTCCTGGAACTTGTGCTCTATCTTCCAGTGATCTCAGTGCCATTACTATCTTAGCTCTGGATTTCTCCGGATCAGTTGCTAATCTTCTTATCAGAAGGAGCAATCTAATGTCTAGATCAGAAGAAGTGATTTATAGATATGGATGCCACAAAGGATGAATTTTCAGAGTACCGGATACCAGCTGTTTCTTTCAACAATTATTATTGTCATCAGTTTTTCCTTCTTCAGCCATCTCTCACGTTCAACATTTTATAGCACTGCAAACCAGTGCATGTAACCTTCAACTTCAAAGGACAGGGTGATCTTTTCATAATAACCCAAGGTCAGTACGAGCCAAGAGACAGGGAGAAGTCATTGTATCTGCATTGAGATGGAAAGAAGAGAGGATTTCTCATTCCAATCCCACAATCAATAGTGTGAGGTATCAAGAAACATGCTTAAATTTAAAGGTATCTTGGTAATACCTTAACAGGTTTACATAGAAAAGATATTTCCCTAAAACATTGTGTTTTAACTTGGTAACTCGGCTTCACATTGATTTTACGAGAGATAAAATGAAAAACTAAAGAAAGGTAAATCGTGTTCATGATGATAAGAAGCACAAAACAATCAGTGCGTTAAGAGTCTCAGCTCATGATATATCATATTTTGATGTGAAACAATGCCATAAGATCAACTTAATTATGATGACGACCACACAAGCGCTGATGCATAGTGACACATGGAAGGGTAGGAGAAGCTTGGTACTAGTCCTTTGGAAGTTAGAAGAAAAGGACCACGGCTAGCTCATTCTTTGTTAGAAAGTGGTTCCTCTTTATGCTTTGTTGTTTGTGTGAGTTATTTAGGCGAAAACAGCTTTATACAGCAATAACAAAGCAAGCATAGATACTCCCATAATAATATTCAGCGGGCTGGTTAATCTTTTTAGATAGATGGATGGAGCGGTTAGCAACTAGTCACTCCAGGGGGCTACAGTAGCAGATGCGGAGAAAAAAACGGGAATTTGTATCAGAATGTAGAAGGTACAAAAGAGGAGAGTGACGAAGCAACATCAAGATTGGAGGATAACACTCCCTACACAGATTCCCGATAACATGTTACGAACAGCTGAAAAAAAACACCAGCAGGGTGTGAATGTGAATGGGTCTAGTACTGTTTCATACCCCAGTCAATGTAACAGCATCTACAATCAATGTTACAAGTGTGGGATTGGCACTTCAAAAAACATTCCAGCAGGTGATCGAAAACCAATCCATTGAGGTAAATAAAACTTTGTGAGTTCGTCTAATGGTAAAAAACAAGTGGATCATCCTACAGAATCAGCAATTTTAAAGAAAAAATATTGTCTACAGAGAGCATTCAGGCATTCAGGGTGGTTAAAAGATGATCCTCAACAATCACAGTGGTACATGGGCTTCCCAAGTACAACAACAGCACCGTTTTTTGGAGCTTAGGACAATGTGTTGGGGAAAATTGGTGATTGGTCATTGGGCAGTGATGTGGGCCAATTTCATTAACTGTGTGTGTGCAAAACAAGGGCAGCCGCGTGGGTGTCATGTGAAACAGCAACACATTCGAAACAAAAAATCAGTCACTAAGGATGTTTTAAATTTCAGCAGTAGTGGCACAGTTTTCATCTAAGGTGGAACCAAAATAGGCATTTGAAGCCTACAAATTCGTGACAGATCTGGCAAATAAAGACGTTTCGGATGTATCTCTTGAGGACATAAGACTCATTCGATACTGGTTTATGACAATGGGATAAATGATTAAATGGAATCTGGGAAGATGATGGCGTCTACAGTATCTGTTAAACTAGAACCAGCAGTGCAAGTATCTCCAACATTCCAGCAATAGTCAAAGCAAAATTACCGGGCTACTTTACAAAAAACAATTCAACACATGCAGACACAACAAACAGTGCAGTTGGGTGCCATGGATGCAAGGTTCAAGTCAATAATGGCAAGATGCACCAATTCAATGATGAAACTCGGAAGGTCTCACAGCAAAGATGTATTAGAGCAAGCAAAGAAGAAAGAGGAGGGACGCATGCTTGATGAGTATGGCTTAGTGGCGCTAAAAGGATAGTTTGACATGAACGGTGTAGCATCAATGGTGTATAAGCAACACCATTTAAGGACGAATGGCCGATATAAGGTGAGGTTCACCACCTCTGGGGGTTTGGAGACAGCCAAACTACTGAATTGAATACGGTCAATTGAAACGAAAATATTATTATGATAGTTTTAATCTATTCAAGAAGGTTTGTTGAAAACTCAAAATATGAAGTATGTAGATACGTAGCCTTTGTAGGTGTAGTACTTACATAGTAGGTAATAACCTCATCTCCAGGTCACCCTGCACTTGATAATGAAGTCACCCAAGCAGAATTCGAGGAAGCAGCAGCATCTCTCAACAGAAATGAGGCACCAAAAATGGAAAATCAAGAGACTTCCCATGGAGACATCCTCTATGAGGATCTGCACCCCCCCTTGACCAGATGAATACTATCTTGGAGAGATCTTTAAAAAGAAAATACCGAGTGATAATTGCTCGTTCTCGGTTTAATGGATGTCAGCAATCTGGAGAGGTTCAATGAGTTTGATTATGTGTAAGGTGACACTCCTCGCGATATTTCTCCGGCAAAAGAAATGCAGTACCCAATCAAATCAGTAGACTTTGGATACTCGGGAGTGAGGCAGACTGAAGGAAAGAGAATACTATGGTCGAATGTCCTAACTCCATGTGTTGCGAGAAACACTACCCAGAGGCTCTTGCTGTTATAAGAATAATGCTTCAAGAGAAATCAATTGAAGACCTATTGCGGTTGTGTCAAGCTCCAGTCCAGCTAAAAAGAGAAGTAGAAGAAACGATTCTAGTGTTATGCTTCCCTTAGAAACAAGAAGCCCCAAGGGAGGAAGATGAAGGCAGATCACAAGACCTGGTATTGCAGATGCATCATTTTCGAATGGAGGCAGTGATCCAAGTGGAATTGACGGATTTGACCGATCCTCGAACATTGTTGGAAAGACTGGATGCTTTCTTCGGAGAGATTGAACCAGAGCAGAATGGATTGATATTAGATTCTTGGGCATTTAACAAAGACTTGAGTGAATCAAAGCTAACGTAAGGAACAGCACAAACAATACGTCCTTGACTGAAAACCAGCTTCAACTTTGCAGAATTCATGCTGATTGAATCTGAAGCTAGTCCGACCAAAGCAAGGTACATTGAAACAATGACAACACTTGTCAAGGATACCAAGACATTGGTTACAGCTTCATCTTATTTCAAAAAGGTGGCATTGATAGCACTATTGACACTTGAGGACCCCATTGATGATTTCAAGCAGCTAATCAAGTCACTAAGACGACCACTTGTACAAGACGGAACCTACGAGGTAGACTGGGATGAAAACTTCTCACTGGAGACACCAGCAAGAATGATCAAAATACAAGCTAACCCCAAAGCAATACCCCACCTGAAAAAGGTTATTGAGGAGAATAGTCCCATGGAGTTTGAAGGCAAGAAGCTCAAGCTCTATCCAATACTACATGAGGATGATAGGCCTCACCATTTTATAATGACGTGTTGCAACAGCATGTGAAGATACTCAACGGGCAATACACACTGCGTCTTGCCAATGTACCTCACTGGTTCAAACCTGGAGGAGCCAAGGTAACTGAGGCTATGTATGGAGGAGCAGTGCAATCAAATCAAACAAAATTGTCAGTCAAGGACCTGCTGCTGAACTTGGGAAGTGACACGAAAGAAAATGACCCACATAAAAGGAACTTCAACCAACTTACTCAGGGAAATACCCAAAATTCTCTTTCCTTGGTGTACAATGAGTCCAAGCAAAGGGAGGCAATTGCTTCGGAAACAACGATAGTAAGCATTCTAACGGCGGTGGTAGGAGCCAGTGCAACAACAGGTATAGGAATAGAGGAACTCCCACATCTGTAAACCCAAAAACACTGTCATCGTGTATCAATTAGTGTTCTATGTATGACAATATCAAATAGCGAACATGT
>JALLAY010001101.1:0-11484 GCA_036939635.1 Cyclotella baltica
CTTCCGATCTATCTAATATGAGTTCGACTTGATTGCTGATCCGAGCCAATCAAATCCAAAGATGACCAATCATCGGAAGCACGTTGTTCCGTTGAATTTGGCATAAGCCTCTCAATGGAGTTGATTCGAAATTAATCAAAACCAATCCAATTGAACTTCTTTCTTAACAATGGAAAGTTCCTTTTTCAAATTTAATGTTGCTCATCAAACCCATGGCGGCTTCAATGAAATGGCACTAGGGAGTGCATTGATGTACAACACAATCCACTGATGGAATTCTATATTGAGAAGAAAACAAAACTCTACAAGATGAGTGTACTGAATGTGGAACAACCTACCACCGAATCAACAAACTACTAGAGAATAGAAGTGATCAGTAGATTTGGTTCGATTAAAGTAGACATGTGTATTATTATAATTCGTATACTTATACATGAAATCACTTTTCACATCTACCATTGATCAAAAGAGAGAGGTGACAATGGCTGGAATACTTCTAGGTTTTGACCCAAGACCAAAACAAACAACAGAATCACAAATGAATACATTAGAAATTAAGAACAAAGTAATTTTAGTATCATGAACAAGGCCTTAGTAATACAAAATAATGCTGTAAATATAAGCATACAAGTGACAAATCCCACCTCAGTGATGGATGCATCTATGCTTTGCTAGAAGCATACGATCCACTAAAAAATAAAATCTACTTGATCAGGTGGGACATTTATCTTCAGTAAGCTACAGGTCAAAACTGACATTTTCCACTGACAAATTTATTGTATTGCATTATTTCTCATGACTAAATGGTGATATAACAAATCTGATGTGTCAGTTAAGAATTTATCGACACACTTTTGTTGTACTTTTTACCAACATTCTTGACTGACACTGCAGGCCAAAAATAAAATTCTCAAAATGTGCTATCTAGTTTGATAATAATTTAATTTCCGAGGTAGACTTGTGTTAAAAGAAGATGACACGAAATCACAACTTTAGATTAAGTGAAAGTCTATTGACAATTTATAACTATACTTTCTTACTGTCACATTATTTCACATTTTCTAGTGAGATACTGCAGGTTGATCCAGAGATTAAACAGTGGCTAGTAGTGTAGAGGTTTGACTTGTCTTAAGGTAATCTTTATCACAGTGCCTGTAGCAATGTTGACTAATACCATATTAGATGATTTTTCCAAATAAGTAGAGATAATTAGCTTAGCAAATATTTCTGAGAAAATCATTCTAGTAGATATTTCTTAGTCAAGGTTGTGTCCCTTGTTCTCTTCCAAACCAGTTTTTATAAAACCCAAGATCCTTCTAAACAAACAGCGTCCCATTAAATCTCTAATTCTCCAAGTTTCACTACTATTTGAGGAATCATATTTTTGCCTTATCTTATTGGTGGTTTCACCATCCTCCCATTTCAAATGTTTTCATCTGATGCCAGTAGATGTGTTGATGCCTTTCTGCCCCACCAATAATCACACCATCAGTGCCACAAAAACCTACAAATCTAATCACCTTTTCTTTTCATCATTCCACCTGTCCCTGACATTGATATGTCATTTAATGCCATTTTTTATAGATATTATTAGCTTCCATACTAAGATCAATGACTAATGTATCAGTGAGACAGACTGTGCAATCAGTTAGATATAAGAGGCTCGTTGGAGAAAAAGGAGAAGAGACCAGAGGAAGAAAAGGAGAAGGATAACTCAATCAATAAGTTAGTAAACATGAACTTTAATATGTTTTATCCCGTTAGCACTACTTCTTATCACCACCAAAAATAAACAAGTTACATACTGATAACCCAAACACTTGCAAACGTGCATGCTCATCATCCTTTCAGAAACCTTTCAATTTCCTTTTCCCTCTCAGACTTACCCTGACGGGCCTTTGCAATCCAATCAAAATACGGCTTTTGCTGTACATAAGGCCCCATTCCAAATCGCGGACTACCATCCCATACTGTACCACATTTTTCCTTGTAAATCTTGGCTACATCACCTTTGACAAACTTTTCTCCATTTGCAGTCATTTGCACAGATCCTCCGCCAATAACAAATGGGTGTTCACCTAGTTGCCAGGCGCATTCTTCAATTGAGTGTTCTTTACCGCTGTTCTCTGCCCAGAATGCTTCAATACGGATGTAATTGAGTTGTGCTTCAGTCAGACCGTGAGAAGGCTTTGCTGGCATTTTTGTCTTGGATTGTTTGCTTGCTTCCTTTTTTGCAGCTACTTTTTTGGCATGATCCTTGCATGTCATTTTATGAATTGTCCAGTGATGCCGCTGACAGTCTTTCGAGCAATAGGTCACCTCATTACATGGACAACGTAGCTTACGGCCACTCCTTGGACACATGGGCAATCCATCCATTATGCATACCTTTCTGTTAATTTCTCCATACAGTGCTTCCATTTCCTTGTCACACTCGGCATTAGTCAGATCCCGACCCAGAGCGGCTCTCTTCAGGGCAAATCTATTCGGTAGCCTATAATCCACCATGCAAGTGTCACAACATTCCAAAGAATGAGGGTTGCAAACCATAGTCCCATCGGGGAGATCCTTGGGTCCCTCACCCTTGCCTATACGGCTGATTGCTTTGTTTTCATAATTCACTCGGCAATTGTGGCATAATGCCTCATTGCCTCTCCCCCATTGGTGGAAATTGTATTGATCCCGTGGCTGAACCTTATTACAGTGGAAACAGATGCGAGAATCATCCTCCGAAACTCTCGAGAGCTCATAACACAATCTACACAATGGTTGTTCCTTCTTCCATTGCTTTGTCGGAAATTGTTCCTTGTCGCAATCCTTGTTGCATTGAGCACATTTCTTGGTTGTTTTCTGCTCGGGAGCATTATTTGCAGCTTCTGTACACAATCGGCAGATGGGATGTTGGTTTTTCCACTGCCGTTTGGCAAAATCAACTTTTGTGCACTTTTTGTTGCATTGTGTACACACTTTGGTGGGATGATGCTGTTGCTCTGCTACTGAGCTCATATCTCAACTCATTTCGTCTTACTTAACTGCGCGGCTAGGAGACGATGAACGAGGCGTCATGAGAGAGGCGACGGTAGCTTTGGTCTGCTTCGGTTGACAGTTGACAGTACACATCGCACCTCGTACCTGATTGTTCATTGTTGATCTTTGTTCTGTTAAGGTGCTCTCTAAGGTATCAAAGAGTCAAAAACCAACGAAGAATCGTATGACGTCACAGATCCAAAAGTAGTAGACGTAGGAATAATATTATTTGAAGTACCTATCGTACGTCTCAACATAAATTCGTTCAAGCCGAAAATCCGCTGCGTTGTCGCTTCCGGCTTCCGGGGCAGGGCCCAACGTCATCGAGGCTGATGTTTGATAGTGTTTGATGTTGATGTTCGACACCAACCACCAACACCCAACACTTCGTGCGGCGGCATCGTTCGCCCTCCTCAAATAGCCAGCCTTAGCCAGCGCTGTTAACCCCGAGAAAACTAGAGCCCCTGAAAATGCGAGACATCATCCCATGTGCAGGATATGAATCCATCCTTAATGAACTCATTTCATTGGCCAAACTGACGAACCCAAACGCTGCGCCGACAGGAATTTTATTATCTGGCTGTGCCGGAGTTGGAAAGTCGACAATGGTGCGATCCTATTCTTTCCTTTGTTGCTTATACGTACATATTTATCATTTATATTTTCATTTCACCTCTGATGTTATCAATATCTTGTTAAAGGCGTCAGTGCTTGAACGAGAATTGTCTCAGGTGTCTTCAGCTGCGGGTGTAAGTTTAAATTTCATGAGTATTTCAGCCAAAGACGTGCTTCTCGATGTAGCATCTTCTTCATTCGAAGCAGAAAGACATTTAGATAGATTTGAATCAACAACAGCGAATGGAAGTACAGGCATTCAGAAGCTGCTAATAATTGATGATCTCGATGTAATAATATCTGGTATCGACGAAACAGAAACCACGTCAACATCTAATTTGGAGTCAGAGCAGCTCCGTGCACTTAATTCAATTGTTAAACTTATTGACACAACAATCAATTCATCTTCTCGCTGTTTTATAATAGGGATAGCTCGTACTCCACTGTCCCAGTTACCAACACAACTAGCTCGGGTGGGCAGATTCGAAAAAGAAGTGATCTTATCGCCTCCCTCTCTATCACAAAGAAGAGATATTTTTGAATACTGGCTATCAACACTTCCTATAAAAACTAATTCACAATCAACAATAAACGAGTGGGCAGATTTATTAGCTCCCCGAACAGCAGGATGCGTAGCCGCCGACATTCGAAGGATCTGCGCTGATGCATTGACAGCTGCAGTGGCTCGTGAATCTCATTCATTAGAGCTCAATTTCTCTTTGGACGAGGTCTTACAGAATGTTAATGTCGAATGGAGTGATGTTAGAGATGCAGCGCGATCATGCATTCCATCGCAATTGTCATCAATGGATGTAATTCCTGCTCATCTTGGTTACCATCACACTAATGAAGTGAATCAACTTGATGCAAGGCAAGAGTTTGAACTAGCCTGGAAAGACTTTGGGGGATGCAACGAAATGAAAATGAGACTGTTTCGAACTGTTGTAAGACCTTGGAAATATCACATCATGGGTTCCAATAGTGTTGATGGTTCGTCTGTAAATGAAATGCTGGAATCTTCCAGGCCATCTGGTATTTTGTTTCATGGACCTTCTGGGAACGGAAAGAGTCTTGCCGCAATGTGTCTTGCATCTTCGCTGGGATTGAACTGTGTCAAAGTGAGAAACTCATTGCATTTGTCAAACAGTATTTGAATGCCCCATCAATCAATTGTAATTAATTGTATGCCAATAGGTCCGATCATCTGAAGTCTTCAGCCAATGGCTAGGAGGGTCAGAGGCAACACTACGTTCCATCTTTTCCAGAGCTAGGTCAGCATCACCATGCATCCTCTTCTTTGACGAATTAGACTCCTTAGCAATTAATCGAGGAGAGGACAATTCCTCTGCTACTTCCAGTGTGCAATCCAGGATATTGACTACCATGTTGAATGAAATGGATGGGATTACTAATGCTGGTAGTTCTCAGAGTGTTTTGGTTGTTGCCGCTACTAATAGACTTGATTCAATCGATGCTGCTTTGTTAAGGCCAGGGAGGCTGGAGGAACACATTCTCTTGGCATGCCCTGATTCTGCTTCTGTTTTGGAAATACTGAAGATGAGAACTGCCAAGATGCTGTTGAATGATTCAGTTAGTCGTCTTGAGTGGAGTGAAAGCTTATCTAGGGCATCAGCTACTTGTGCACAGGTAGAGGGTCTATGTCGTGATGCATGCCTTGTTGCAATGAGGCGTTGCTCGGGTGAGACAAATCTTGAAAAGTTATCAATTACAGATTCTGATTTTAAGGAGGCATTTGGTCTGATTAGGAGGAATTCTCTGACAAGTACCTAATTAATGTGTAATGAAAGTCACATCATCATCAATTAGATAGCAAAAACTGACCTTTAGTTTTAAGCTTTGACTATAATTTGTCGGTAGTGAAGACAGAAGGCACCGCAAGTGAGTAAATGGATGCAATATTACTGTATGCAACTAGAATAAGCTCACACTTATTCAAGCAGAGACTCTTGGTAATGTTGAAGTAGAATTAACTCGAAGTTTGAGATGTTTTCTAAGAGTGGTTTGTAGGGCAGACATGGGCACCTGTGTCTATTTAAAAACAATGAATTGCGAGGAAATGATGTTTTAGTCTAACCTACGCAGATTGGCAAAACTGAAATGAAGAAAGGTTTGGATTGTTAATCTCTTTCCTCTTATGCTTTGAATATAAAGAGAGACTGACTTTTTCTGGATCTGCTATGTTTACAGTGTCCTTATAGTTAACTTATGGAAGCTCCTTTTGCGTTTTGCATGCACTATAAATTTTCTGAATTACATTGATTGTTTTGTTTTGCTGTGCTCCTAAGCCAATGTATGATTTTCTTTATTTCTCTAGCATGCACAGTTGCGAGCATACAGCCATTAGGATTGACTAATGTTTGTATTGGTCCCTCTCCAACTAATTGTGATCATTCTTCTGTTTCAATTTTGGTTCAACCAATTTGGCTCTCTAATGGGGGTTCTACGAGCATTTATTTGCGCCCCTGAGGTCCAATGGCCTCCGTCATTTAGGGACCCACCAGAACATGACTCAACACCTATGGCTATGGTAGATTGTTACTACATACCAAGACTTCAGACTCCATGTTTTCGGGATTATAAATGATGTGGTCATTCATGGTAAATAAATGAGATGATTTGTTGGTATCACAGAAGATGGAAAGTGTCAATCAAGTAGCAAAATGTGTTGCCTCCATTGTCTCCCGATCTTTTGTGAATTATTGTGACATAGAATCGAACCACTCTAGTTCATCAATCATTGCCTCTGTCGTCCTACATGAGATCATTGTATCGGCGATGACTTTGTCTTGCCTTTATATGATGTCTTTGGTGGTCAAAATGAGTTGTGCCGGAATAGAGAGTCGTTGGCTCTGGATTTCGGCTACGATGGTAGATTGTTTTGTTCTGAGTGCCGCTAGGACATCCATCTTTGCGATCTGGACTTTGTATTTGGTGCCATTGACTACGTAGATGAAGGAGTTAATGTTCACATTGGCAATCCATCTATAAACCAAAAAACATGTCTTGCATCATCCCCCAAAATATGTTGTTGCATTGAGAAAGCCTCCCATTTTGCACAATTTCTTTTGGCAAAGAATAAGTCAATAGATTTGTACTTATAATTCTTGCGTCGCCAAATTATTAAAAAATCCTCCCCGTAGCTATAGCTTGCTAAAATCTCCTCTTATTCAGCCTCTAAAGATTTGTAATTAAGATATTTTCGCATGTTGAAACTGTTGATATTCTTCTCACAAATCTCTGTGTCAAGAAGGGAAAATGCATTGATTGTCTTCATTTAATAAAGATCATCCATTTCAGCCTGATCCCAATTTAAGATAGCTGCTGCTCTCTCTTCAATGTCAGCATAATCCATGGAAATATCACTAATATCTACACTGGTAGATGAGGACATTGTGGATGCCATCATGAAGTGAAAAAGGGAAGCACTTGAACCAAAATCCATGCTGCTTCCACCTGTGTGAATTCAGTTGATGACCAGGCATTAATGTTGCACTAGATCTGTCCCATCTAATGTTGACAAACATGGCATGATGTGTTGAGGGGTAGCATCTGTCCCTCATCTTCTTTTACATGGGAAGGGGGAGAGGGCCGTTTTGCATGGTTTATGATATGAGTTCTTGATGAAGTGTGCACTGTTGATGGCATCTCCATCGGCTTTCCTCCTTGTCATTTTGGCGATGACAATTGTGCAGTTTCCCTGTTGTTCAAGGGGCTAGGGTTGATCTTTTGACGCGGTTTCCCCACCATATCCAACAAATCAGGCTGATACAGAGACTAGCAAGTCAAGATGGGGCTGTTTCTTCCATTACTCAGTAGCTTCTCCCCTGATCTCTTACAAGATTCGCTTGGGTGATAAATAATGGTTTGTTGTCAACAGTGAATTGCCATCTTCTGTGGGAACATTCGTTTTTACTAATTCAATTTGTTCACTTGATTGGCTTGAATGAGTCACAATGAGAAGACCTCATACTGGAGATTTTGAAACACCCCTCATTTGTTCAATGAGCATAAAAACTTGCAAACTTATGGGGAATCTTGAAGTTTTGTCATCATTTATAGATAAAATTCAGAGCAATCCAGCCATTCTTCTTGCAAATCATCTTGTTGGATATATTATTACTGCTAATGGAAGTCCACCACGATAGAGGTTTTTTTCTACAGAGATTTCACACAGAAATCATTATGTAGATTAAGTAATCTGAGATGATTGTCCACTTTCATATTTGGTGAAAAATGTTGTCTGTTCAATCGACAACATGTTCCCTTCATTTCAACCGAAGATTGTGGAATGGACGAGGACGTTGAATATTCCAATTAGATATTGAAGATAAAGCTGTCAATTGGAATGAACAAGTGAACAGTGTTCACTCTAATTGACAATGGGATTGCATGGGAAGATGGTGTAGTTGTTTGATATCAAGTTTCAAAGTACAAAGAATGAAAAGAGAGGAGCAGAAGTGGAAGCAGATGGATAAGTAGCTTGGGATAAGACAAGCAATATAAGTCAACAATTTACCAGGTAAAATCAACGGGCTCCAACCTATAGTGGATCAGAAACAAGCAGTTAGGAGAGAGATTAGGACAGAGGCAGGTGATTGATTGATTGGATCAATCAACACGATCATTGCATTCATATGTATTACATAAATGGGCTCATTAGTTGTTACTATCTACCTAAACACACAATCCGAAGGCATGCATGTGAAACTTTTTTCAGTGGGACAGAGTTGCAATGACAAATGCATTTTTTGAATTAATAATGACTTTTACAGTTGAAATTAAACTGTTTCCCTGATGAAATCAACATTGGAAGCATGGTGAAGAATAGTACAAAAAATACAATAAATTCCATGGCTGTGCTTTCATTAGTCATGTTTGCCTTGTTCTTTGCTTCTTGGAACTATGCCCTAAGATGTATAGTGCAATCATTTGAAGTTATTTGCTATCATTCATGTCAGTTGGGTCCCACCAAAGTATGCAAAACCACCAGAGGGCTCCACAGACACTGAAATTTCTACCACAATCATAATTCAGTATGCAAGTCACTTCTCGTTGAGATTGGTCATATGATCTCAAGTTTGCCAACAGCAATATCATCCTCAAACTACAGCTTTTAGAGACCTCCAGTATCCTTGTTTGATGATTTTATATCGATTCTAATTTACATTATCTTGCTACCTATAACTGCAAGTACCTGCATGATCTCCAACAACACTAAATCTAACACTAACAACTTTTCAGCATGGAAAAATCATAAAGTATCATTTACAAGGGGGAAACTCCGTTCCCCAACAGATAGACAGTGATTAATTTCCACTACTAGTTGAAGGTATTACTAATTAATTAACAGAACTATTTACTTATACATAATATTATTAATACGTACTTGTGAATCGTAAAATACATAGTGCAAACACCTTGGAGAAAGAATGTCATCAGGTCGCTTACGTGTTCAAGATACATTAGTGAATGAACCCGATAAAGATTCATGAACATGTGAACAACATGAGAACAACTCTGCATTGTCCAATTCAAACGAGCGACAAGTGGCAGCAACTCAGCAGCAACAGTTAAAGTTAATGTTAATGTTAATGACAGTGACATGACAGCTAACAGCCGGCAACCAGCCGTACGTAACGAAGCAAACTATTTTGACACTGTCAATAACTGGTGTACAGGGTAACCAAGACAATTGCAACACTCCGACAAAGAAATAACCATACAGACAGCGATCACAAGAGCGAGACAGTTAGACACCCACATTAAGAGAGACTGCTGATGACCGGTGCTCACCAATTGACCCCGTAAACACACAGCTCCCAAATAATAATCACGCCACAATTAAACTGGCAGAACACAAAAACAAATAAACAACAATCAACTGCAACCACAAGGACAGAATAAACAATGGTAAGAGCAAGTCCAAGTGTAAGTATGGTAGTTTGAACTTGACAGCTCATTGTCGATGGGATTTTTATAGCAAGGGCGCCGCTGCTTGCGATTTGCGAGCACGATGTTCTTTGATGAGATCTAAATGATACTTTCAGTTTGCGCAGAAGGGTTCTATTGTTTCAAAAGATACGTTTTAAAGTAATTAATACCATGCTTTTACATAGTTTTCTACTGAAGTAAATTTTACCTTCAACTTTTCAAGATGTAAAATAACAATGAGTCAATACAAGTAAAAATCATAGAGGTAAAATTGCAAAATGAAGCAAAGGTAAGTTTGAATATTGATTGATTGATTAGCTTCAAATAATATGGTCTGGGAGTAGAGGTACCCTCTATCTGATTCCATTATTGTCTTGGATCACATCTCACTTCTATTATGCAGAACAACAGGAGAATTATCACTTGTTGGGTCATATAAAAAACATAGTAAGTTGAAATAAGTTAATAAAAGCTTCATGCCATTAACCTGGAGGCAAGTGGGCACTCACTAACGAGCATATCAGGTTGCCAAATTGATATGTTGACAATATGAAAAGTTGCAATATTTCTACATTATCTTATTTCAAATACAGAGAGGAGCACAAAAGAAGAGAAACTTGGGCCACATGGCAAATATATACAATCAACACGGCAAATCTTTAACTAAAACCTAACGGACCAAAAATGCTTTTACTCGAGCCTTCTGGACACTCTCGCAGCTGCTTGCCATCGACATCTGAGCCAAAGTTTCAACACTTGATTCATTCCTCTCTTCCATATCCTCCTGTGCAATCAAGACCAAAGCCGAATGAGCTGACTTGTTGAACCTCCATTGCTGCCTCATCTCCTCACCAATCAAATGCTCAATACCCACTATTTCATCTCGAGTGACGATATTTTCGCGAATGAGATATTTAAGGGCGGTGCCTGTGTTGTTTGGCAACACTGATGTAAGGGCTGTAATGCGTAGCGCTTCTTGTGCGGCTTGAACGCGGAAGATTTTCACTTCCTGGGAAGAGTAGGACATTTTGGACCTGTACGATGAACTGCATTTGTATACGTAAACATGTGCATGCTTGGCGAAGGCGACAGTTGCTTTCTTTTGCTTCGGGGACGGCCAGTCTAGAAGAAGATGATCATATCCAGGTGGCGATTCGGTGGCGACAGTTAGTTGGCTCATAGTAGATGGTTGTTGTCTAGTGTTGGACTGTGTAGATACGAGAGGCTCTAAGATGAAAATAATGTGCGTTTTTTCATATCCATTATTTCTCTCTGATCAAAACCGGTGTTGATGTTGGGACGTCTAGCAAGAAATGTGTTGCAGTTGCAGTACATGATAGCAGACAGGGCAGTGGTACTTACGTTATCATGAGAACACCATCTTAATCGGTTGGATTCGGATCGGGGATCGGTCACAACTCACAACTTTCATGTCCATCACTCGCTTCCTCGACAAAAAGAAGAATCTTTTGGTCCTAAAATTGAAGTTCTCAGACAGTACGGAGTATTAAAAAAGTGATTTGTTCCGAAGGCGCCGTTTGCAATGGTCTAGAAGGAAATTCCCTTCAAGTATAACCTAACACCGGTCTAATTTTTGGTGACGCGTCGGCTTTTATTTCAAAGGTTTGTTGTTTGTTGAAGTTAAGGAAAGTGTTTTGTTCGCGGAATGAGAAGCGGAAGCATTGTCTTCTATTATGGTGTCCCAGTAAGCGCTTCGCAAACTATCAAAGTGAAGTTTGTTGGAAGGTGAAATTTGTCACTGACGTCGGCCAGACCTCTTGGTTTTTTGAAATAAAATAACAAGGGGGTCACGCGGTGATCTTGCAGATAATGGGAAGGGAGTAGATATGTTAATCTTTTCTCTCCTCTTCTTACAAAATGAGAGTTGTA
>JALLAY010001102.1:0-11487 GCA_036939635.1 Cyclotella baltica
AATTTGCCCTGCCATAGGGTAACAGGCGCAAGAGACACTAAAGCAACCAAGACGAGTCGGATTGGTCACACTTCAAGAAAGCACAGATAACAAGATAAATAACAGAGAACAACAAGGATGGACAGCATCATTACAGTCAAAACAATCGTGAGGGACTTGTCCCAACTAAAATAAATGGTCAATTTATGCAGTGCTCAGTGGTCATATCAAAATGGGGAGAGAATTTGAAATTGTGAAAATCGCCCGCAATTGTCACAGCTGAAATGAAACTCTCTCCGGATGGAAAAGACGATTGCATTTGATTGCCACTATCAAGGCATGTTGGAAGAAACAAAAGGGACACAGAAGAAACAGACACTACACGATACTAAATAGTAGAGACATTATTTTGTACTTTGCACAAAATGGTGTGTAACAACCTTAAAACTACCTACTTCCTGGCTGAGAGTGTAGGTGTTGGGTAATACTCCCAGCCACTGCCATGGGTGCAGAGGGTGCTTCAAACAAAAATTGGTCCACTTAATTGGCTAGCCACTGTTAGAGAGGCGGCGAAGACGGACAAACAAAATGCAATGAGATCTTCGTGGCTTGGTTTGAATCTCAACCTCCTTTTGTTTTCTCCAATGATTGTGCAAGAAATGTCTTTGGAAAGATTCGGTAGCCTTTGAGGTCGTGACAGAATACTTTTAGTGATGGATGGTTGATGAATGTCAGACCGTTTTTTGAAGGGGAGTGGGAGAGGACAGGCCTGAAGATCTTGCAAAAAGCCTACCAATGAATCATCACAAAACAAAATTCCTATATCAAAAATCAGATTGATCAGTAAATTTGCATGCATGAATGAAATGAATGATAAGTACATTTCGACAAAATTATCAAACACGTATTCTGTAGATTTAGCTTATGACCTATCGCTGATTGCCAAAATTAGAATCAAACCCGCGACCACGTCTGTTGTTATTCAATAATGAAGATGAATCATCATTTGGTAATAAACCTCCCCAACCACTAAATGTGTTGGCCCCCCATGTACCACCCTGTTGCAAACCTCCCAAGGACATAGAGTTCAGAGAATCCAGCAAACCGTCACCGTCCTTCCCACTCTCTCCTAGGGAATTGAACATGTTGTCAACAAATTGACTGTCATCAATTTTGGGCTTTGCCGCAGTTTTCGAGGCTGGTGCACTGTGGTTGTTCTGGGGCTGCTGATTGAGAAATAGATTATCAGAGAGAGATGGTGTAGAGTCCATTGGTAAACTACGCTGGGTTGCAAAACCAGGATGCAGGCCAGGATGTGTAGTCTGAGGTGCTATTTGACTTTGGTTCCAACTATCTCCACCTGAAGCTACTCCATTCACATTTAGTCCCCAGCCATTCATATCATGTCTAGGATTTCCTTGGTTGAGGAAGTCTTCAATTCTATCGAGCCGACCCTGGGGAAGTGGAGCGGCTGGTGCCTGGCGAGGAGCATCCAAGTTCTGAAGATAGCTAAGATTCTGATCAGCAAGTGAAGGAAAGGCAGGTGGGATAGAATGCATTGAATTCTGGGGCACTGGATTATTGGATGATGCATAAACATTAGATCCCATGTAATTATTGCTTCTACTCATTTGTTGCCCACTCGAGAACTGTGACATGGAAGGGTATTGGTTAGGAAGGTGACTCTGGTGCAGTTGTCCCCATTCCTGCTGTTGGCGGTGAATATTATTTGGGTCAGCCATTGATGAGGAGGAAGTCGGCCTTGGCGGTTGAGGCAGTGGACTATGTCTCTGCAACATGCCTTGTCTCTGTAAACTGTTATCGTCTTTTGATCCAAAACTAGAAGCCCTCTGATATGGATCATAACCTGGGGGGAAATTCTATAAAGAAACAAAATTCCAAAAAGTTAGTACGAAATCATCATTGAACATTCATAACATTCAATTCCATACTAACCAAGTTAGGATCCCCCATGCCAGAACTGGCAGATATTTGGGGTGGACGTTGATTTTGAAACTGCAGATCTTCCTGAGCTCGCTGTAAATTGTGCAACTGCATGGAGGGCATTGTTGAAATATTTTCAGAACGCCTTTGTAAATCACTAGAATATGGATCCGCTGCTTGATTCAAGGCCACATCAGAACGCAAATTATTTATGGGTGCAGATGAAACACCCAACGTGCCCCCAACACTTGCTTTCTTAGCTTCCTGTTTTAGCTGTTCTTCTCTATACCTCAACACGCCATGTATCAATTGTTCAGCCTTGGCCACGTTTTCAGCTTTGCCAGAAATCCCAATGGTGCCCGGTGCCACAGTCTGATTGAAGTGTAGGCTGGCTCCGCTTTCGGTTTGAATGCTTTTTGCCGCAAGACCATCCCGTCCAAGGAGCAAACCAATAAACTGAGGGTCGCAATTTATTTCTGAACGAACAATTTCAGGGGTTTGTTGCCTTGCTGCATTCATCAAAGAAGCAATGTTTTTAGATGAGTCATCAATGTCATTGGCAGGTGGGGCTGGTTTGGAAACAGGTGCGGCAGACTTTGGAAGTGAGGGTGGGGGAGTGCTGGATTCGTCTTTCGTCCAACCTGCTGCTGGGGCTTTCTTAGAAGGTTTTGAAGAAGCGGGAACAGGTGCAACAGCCGGAGCTGCTTGTTTGGACGTGTGTGAAGCCGCTGCAGCAAATGACGAAGATGGTTCCGGCATTGATTGAGGGGGGGCAGCAGCTGCAACGACAACGGGGGAAGGAGATTTAGGCGGTGCAGAAGTTGGCGTTGTTTGGGTAGTCACAACTGCAGCCGGAGCAGTCCCCTGAGCTGCAGTCGTAGCTGTTGCTGCACTTGCCGAAACTGGAGCTTTGGCAATCAAATCTTTCACCATTCGTACTGCCGTATCAACGGCGGAACGTTTCCCACTGACATACACAACTCGTGCATCATTCACTCCCATTGATTCCTGGTCAATCCAAATTTTAGCACCACTTTCTTCCATCATGTCTCTAATACGCTGTCCTCCCTTCCCGATAACCCAGCCCACAACTGTAGGAGACATATGCATGACACATTCCGCACGAGCCGATGCTGGTACAGACGAGGAGTTTGCCGCACCACCTTTGGTTGTGCCACCAACAGCCGACTGAGTACGAGACACAACTCTTAACAAAGGCCCATGCTGGTTCCCCGCGGTAGTAGCTGCATTTAGATTAGTAACAGGCTGTGGTGCAGCAGCAGCCGCAGTCTTGTTCTGGTTCGCCGCAGCGTGTGCTTTCTTACTAGCAGGTTTGGGATTTTCAGAAGATGAAGCTTTAGGCTGTTTCTGTGGCTTTGGCTCGGGTGTTGATTTCTCATCCTTTAGCTTTTTCAGAGCTTTTTTGGTAGCTTTGCGTAAAACAGAAAGTCCTGGAACTCCTTTCAAATTGGATAAAAATTCTTCAAGTCCATCCTCGTCATTGTTTGATATTAACACGGACAGCTCCTTCTCTAAATCAGGGGTCTCAACAGGTGGGGGAGGAGGGGGTGGAAGCTCCACAACTGGGGGAGGTTTCTCTTTCTCCTCTTTTTGCCTCTCCTTTTTCGGGGGTTTCGTGGATTTATTCATACCAACCAATTGTTCTAAAACCATTTCCTCCTCATCGGATGATTCATCTTCTAAAGGAGCATTATTTTTGGAGACAGACTCAGATTTAGTGCCTTGCTTCTTACTAGAAGCTGCACCGCTCTTGCCATCTAAATTACTAGGGGGCTCCGCTGATTTCCCCGTGGGCATATCAGCAGTTGCCTTCTCGAAAACAGGATCATTAGACTCTTTCTTTTTGTCTTTCTTCTTCTTTTTCTTTTTGCTCTTTTTACTATTAGCAGGACCATTAGTCTCCTCTTCATCCAGTTCCGCTAAAAGAGCCGCTGCGGCCGCATTCGCCGAAGCTTCCGCCGCAGCATGCGCTGCTTCAATTTCCTCCCGCGTTTTCTGCCATAGCGGTGAAGAACTAGCACGTGGACGATGACTCATGGCCGAAACCTTAGCATGCTGACTGGGATCATTCGCCGAAAAAGGCGGAGGTGGATGTGCATTGGCAACCCGTCTCCCACGTGACCTCCTATTATCATCTCCCCCATCAGCCGACATGGAATTGGACGCGGTTTGTAAAACAGCTGCAACCTCATTCGCCATGGATTGATCAAAATTAGTGCTACCGGATCCCTCCATATTCCGTAGTGTCTCATTTTCAGTTAATGAACGTAATGCAGATGAATATTTCCCCCTATACGTAGAAGATGTGTCCCTACCACTATTACTCCCCCCAGACGAATTACTCTTGTCGTCCCCATTATTACATCCCTCCCCACCGCTCCCCGGCGGCCCTCCCGAAGAGCTCGCACCCGATTGCTTAAACGCTTTATAAATAGATTTCAGTCGTAAATGAACCAATTGTTCAACCCGTTTGGATGGACGATGACCACAGCGAACGCAGGGGTCTTTCGTGCCGGAGGCGAGGCACACGAGGCAGTAAGACATTTTGCAGGTGTCGCATTCTACGGCAAATTTGGCGTCGCGGGCGCAGAGGACTATGCCGCATCTGTTGTTTAATTAATGAGTTGAAATTTAGCAGAATTGACATAATGAAATGAACACAAGATGTGAGCAAAGCAATCCCACAAATAAAACCACCCAACAACCAACTCAATCTCAACTCACCTCCCACAAGCAGTAGCACAATCCTCACACAGCCCACAGCCACAAAATTTACAGCTCATTAACGTCGAGCAGGTATTGCAAACCACCTCCGAGCAGTCCTCGCACTGATCCATTTCATCGCAGGCGCGGCAGTAGAACGCGTCGCAGCGGTCGCATACGCGGATTTCGTGGTTTGCTTGGAATTCGTGGCACCAGTGGCATCCTGAAATCAGTAGCATCGACATTATTAATTGTATTCTTTTGAATGAGACTTATAACAATTGAAAAACGGTCAACTCACCATCACAAATGAACGACCTACAATCATCACAAGAAACCTGAACCCTCGTCCCACAAGCCCCACCACCACCACTCAACGCGGCAGCAGCCGGATCCGTCGCGGGACACGGACTACTCGAAAACGACGTCCCCCCACATCCCCCCCGTTCGGACCGTGGAGGAGGAGGACAATTGCAATGCAAACATGTGCCTACTACGGTATCGTCGTCTTCGTCGGAGGCGTCATCGTCGTCTTCGTAGTCGGGGGTTTTGGCGGGGGGATCCATTGGTTTATTGGATTTGTTTGTTGTTGTCATTGTTTACAGTATGATTTAGAGAGATGGGTTTAAATGACACGGGTTTGATGAGTGGGTAATCCCATGGTTTTGGTTTTCGGCGCAACGTGGTTGTTGAGTTTTGATTGGTCAGTTTTTTTAGTGGACGTTGAGAAAGTGATTTGTTCGGTTGGGTTCGGAGGGAATTTGAATGGTTATGCCCTCTTTTCTGATGACGCATGAAGATCTCGGCCGTTGGAAAGTATAAGAGTGCGTACGATATTATTTTTCTTATTTATTCGCTCAAAGGTTAGGGCTTGATGATTTAAGAGCGAATTAATGAGTGAACCAAACCCATCACTTCCAGCTTCCTGCCATGTATCGCCCGCCACCGCCCGCCCATACACACCCAACACCACCACCAACAACAACACAGAACCGCGATGGACCATGGCCTTCAAATCAGCAAGCTACTTTGTCCCAAAATGCATCACTCGCACCACCCGCACATTATTTTCCACAGGAAGCAACAGCCGCGACAATGTCAAAATAGTAGTCGCCATGAGCGGAGGCGTCGATTCCTCCGTGGCAGCCTACCTCTTGCAAAACATGTCTGATAAATCCGTCACTGTGTCAGGATTGCACATGAGCAATTGGAATGCATTGGATGAAGACGTGGTTGAACCTACGTCTTCGAGGTCCAAGACTTATTCTAATTCTAATTCAAATCATGGGCGTTCAAACGGGACCTTTTGCGAAGCATCAGAAAAAGAATACAACGATTCCCAATCGGTGGCACGGCATCTATCGATACCATTACACAGGGTGTCATTTGCGTCAGAATATTGGATTCAAGTGTTTGAACCATTTATTCAGAGCTTTTCAACGTCACTAGACACTTTAAATGATGATGCGTGTCAAGAATTAACAACGCCAAATCCTGATTTTAGTTGCAATACCTACATTAAATTTGGAGCGATGAAAGATTATGCTGTGAACAGATTGGGTGCTGATTTTATTGCTACGGGTCATTATGCACAATTATGGCATAGAGGATATGACTACAGTGACTCCAGATATAGTCAGTCTGGTTTATTCGAATGGGTAAAGCAAAGATCGATGAACCTGGAACAACAAGTTCATGAGGCTATTGCCGGTAGACCAGAGGAAGAATGGCTACTTAACAACAATATACAGTTAGGAGATGATTTACACCCTCCAATGCTCCTTGCTGGTGTCGACAGAAGCAAAGACCAAACATACTTTTTATCAGGTGTTACCAGTGACAACTTCCGAAATGTCATTTTTCCACTGGGTCATTTGGCAAAGAAACAAATGTTATCTTCAGAAAACAAACCTAACGATCAACAATCAGTTAGAGAAATTGCCCTACAAGCTAAAATACCAACAGCATCCAAGAAAGATTCCATGGGAATATGCTTCATTGGCAAACGAAACTTTGGTCAGTTCGTCTCACAATACCTCGCTGAAACTCCCATACCTGGACACTTTGTAGATATTGACACTGGTGAAATCGTAGGACAGCATCAAGGAGCTCTGCATTATACAATAGGACAGGGTGCAAAGATATCGGGAGCACCGATTAAATACTTCGTTTGTGGCAAGGGCAGTGCAGATGAGTCAAATATTGTGTTTGTTTGCAATGATACTCATCATCCATCACTTTATAGTGATGAGTTGTTGGTTGATTTTGGCTCATTTAATTGGATTGGCCTTGATGGAAAGAGGAATGATAGCAGCCTTTGCCATGTGCCAATTCCTCTTGTAGAAGGTCACACTATTGAACTGCTTGCGAGAACACGACATCTCCAGCCATTGGTTCCGTGCTCAGTTACCTGGCATAAACAGTATAATGGCTACAACAGCAATGCATTTGGGGTACTTTCTGTTAAATTTCACAAACCCATGAGAGCCATTACACCTGGCCAAATACTTGCATTGTATGCAGGAGCTGATGGTCTAATCTGTCTAGGAGGCGGTCCAATACATAGCAGAGGACAATCGTATATGGAAAGGGGGCTGAATATTTCTCTTTCTGTGCTGCATCCATCTGGTCATAATGATTTATCTTTGCACAGCAGGTCAATCCGTGAATGTCAACTGTAATAGTGGTTGTTTTGTCTCTTAGGAGCAGTGCCCAACCAATCCATTATTGCAACAGCTAGCTTTAAATCTCTTCATACATGTTGAATTACGAGCTTACCTTCTTGGTATTCGAAATAAGTCTTCAAGGTTCATGATCAACTTTCTGACATTTTCCAACTTTCCAACTGCCCATTTTGATTCCAGAGTCCCAATGGTTGTAAAAAATATACCAAGGCACATTTAGAAAAACCCTGGCTTTTGTTGTTGGTTTCATTTTTTCCAATCAAACAACCTTTTGTTCTTAACGAGCGTGTGACTACAGCAGTGCACTTCGCAACATTCGGTCGCAGCAAATTATGCTACTATGCTAAAGGGGATAGTCTTATTGCTTAACTAACTCTCTGTCCGCTGTTCCCAACACTCCACCTTATGTGGAACCTTGCTATTGGGTGGGATGCCATGGCAGGATCATCACACACTTGCCGCACTCTGGATTGAGTGTTTGTTTTATAATTCATCGTTGTCTAATAGTTGCCACATCTTCTTTCCCTGTGTCGGCTGCAAATTACTACCCTTGGAAGAATCTTGATCAATGTATTGATATTTCACTTCCATCAGAGGCACCACTGCCCAGCAACCCAGCATTCCTGCTCTCGATGATTGCACAATAACTTCTTTTGTCGTTCCCAAAATTAATAATACAATCATCTGCCCCGAGCCTTCAACTCTTGGAACTCCTACGTTTTTCCCACCTCCTTTCTGTGACTATAACCTTGCTTTTTTCTGTGAATGACTTAAGGGGCACCACGCCTCTCTTGGCACGCTGAACTCTGCATAGCAAAGTGTCAGTTCCGTGATGTTTTGAGATGTTCTCTTTCTGTTGTTCTATCAAAATTCTCGTGTTGCAACTTGGGCCTTGGCCCATGCGGGAGGAATGAGCGGTCCAATCTGTATTGGGCCTGTTCTCTGCTTACGTTAATGCTCTGTCAAATGTGTCATTAAGTAAGAGAGACCCCTCTAATGGCCGAGTACACACACACGCGCCGTACACACAATCTCTACGGTAGAACAATCATCTTGGGGGGTGCTGATGGCTGGGAGGCCCAGAACTCCAGCGATGATAATGCATAACTTTGGATGGGGTGGAAAGAGAAAAAATGATGTTGTTAGTTTGGTTTGGCTGTTAGTTTTTTAAGGAGGAAGGTCTTGTTATTGTTGTCATATATCTCCTGTTTTGTCTCGATGTTTTGTACTGGCGACGGGTACTATTTTTGTTTTTTGTTGTTCGTCCCTAGATGATTCATTTGTTGACACAGCCCTACCAAACGCTGCAAATTGTATGCTGCAGAGTCATCCGCCATCGTCGTGCTGTTTCGATGTGGAGCTATTAGCAAAGGGGTGAGTAGCCACACAGTTCATAATGTTTGCCGTAACTAACAAATGCATGAATAATGTAGTGTACCTCGTAACATTCAGTTATGATGAATTATGCTACTATGCTATAGTGGACAGTCTTATCGCTTTACTAACTCTCTGTCTGCCGTTCGCGACACTCCAGCTTGAGTGGAACATCACCATTGGGATGCCATCACTGATGGGATCATCAGTTCTTTGATATTGTTATGTTGTTTGCATGGGCAAAGCAATCATAGTTTTCAAGGCTGATGCATATTTTTCAGTGATGCACATTAATTTTTAGTGCAACAATCTTGAGCATCCCCTATGTCATGTCAACCCATTAATCCTTGTTTACTAGGGTCACCCTTCTGCAAGCAATGAATACTAGAAAGAATTCATAAACGTAAAGCAACTTGTTTGTTATCAGTCTAACTCCGAGGGTTCAACTTTCTGCAACAGTAGCAGCCAGCTATCGTCATTTTTCTCGTGTGGTTGAGATCGGAGAGGAAAGTCAAGACAGTTATTGTAATACCTACTTTATTCATCAGTATCAAACAGCTTTCATAATGTTTGTTCATTTTGAATCAATAATTAGTGCTTGAATGGATCCTTGAACCTGAAAGTAATCTTACTATAGTCAATTCCCATTCCATCTGGCCGAATGAACTTAGTAAACTGATTGTGCATTTTTCCAGTCTCTACAAAGCTACACAAATGGGCCTCGGTCCTTTTCTTCACTACATCAATACCAAATGTTTCATAGAACAACTCAGGAGTGCGAACTCCGCCAAGTCCATACTTTTCCTCCTGCATTGATAGACGAGTAAAAGTGAGTTCAAATGCACTTAACAATTACAGGTGCAAAAGAAAGGTATCATGGCATGTACACACCTCAGAATGATCCCATTGTTCCAGTTTGATCTCAGGATTCATGTGAACTATTCCGAGCAATCTGTACATGGCTTTGACGCCAGTGCTGCAACACAAAAAAGATGTGACTCGGATAAGAATGGATTCTTCACTTAAAAATTTCTGCAGTAATAACAAAGATTTCATCTTACCCAGCAAATTGATTAGAATTTTCTAGGGGTTGTAAAAAAGCATATATTGAAGTGATGGTGAGAGAGGTTGAAAATGGTTGTGGTCAAACTAGTTCTTTCCCCAAACTTACCCCAATAATGTGGCACTAGAAAGACGAAATGAAATGTTGTAAGAAGAGAGGTATTCACAAAATCACTGCCCAGTAGCCATGCCTTACCTCTGTTCCTCGCCTTGGCATTTTTGCCTTCTGCATAGTGATGAAAGCAGACACTGCGTTCTGGAGCATAAAAGTCGTAGCCAATAGTGAATCCACGAATTCCGATTGACATTTCTTCGCCTTGGAAAATCATCTGCATTTGCGGTCAAAAAAATTTCAATACAAAAAAATTTGCCTTTGCATAGGATCAAAAGCGAGCAGAATTCAACTTACAGGTTGGTAAAAATCATACGGCACATTGACAACAAAATGACCTCGAGAAAAGCTGTACCCTGCCGCCCAGTAAGGTTCCAATTGTGGTTCACCACCTGAAATGATGTATAATGGTTTGAGCAACGGACGAGCATAAAAATGATGAATTGGGCAATTGATAACAAACACTCACGAATAGTCGGCTGTGCCTCAGGCTGACTACCATGCCTCAAATATCGATTGTTTTGACCATCCTCATAATCAGTATTGCACATAATAGGTCTCGTATTCCTCAAACTATCACCATTCTTATCAATAGATCCCACAATATCAGTAAGATAAGTTGACATGACTGCCATTTCATTCCTCGTCGCTTCCTGTTGACTGATAATGTCTTCATCCCAGTTTCGGGTGAAGGTAACGTGAGCGTCGGATTGCATGTAGTAATATTCTCCACGGTACATTCGATGCCCAATGTGACTGGTTTATAGCAAGTAATGTTGATTAGAAACTCCATTTCAAGAGAGTACAAAGTGTTGGTCGCAAACATCTCATGCTCACCGAGCAAACACCGGTCCAATAGACAAAGGAGCATCCACCTGAAAAACATCCAACTGACTCTTGAACTTACACAACTCCTGCTGTGGATCCTCCGAACACGGTTTATACGGAGCATCGCATGGTCCATCCTCTCCCTCTACAATTTGATCCACCACACCCACACGTACTCGCTCGGGATACTTGGCACGAGAGAAAATACTCGTGACAGTGTCACGACACTGCCAATCTCTGTAGGAGGCAATGGCAACGTATATCGTTCTTTCGGAGAGGGGACAACCGTCTCCTCGGGCTTTGGACCCGTGTTCATCGGGATTGATACAGCTGCCAATTTTCATGGCGAGTTCTCGTGACATGAGTGTGTTTTGATGAATGGAGACGGGATCGTCGATCCAGAAACGAGGGAGCATCATGGGCACGTCGGGGTGGCCTTTGGCCTTGTGTCCTGGGTGCAGTACTTCTTCTAGGTTGCCGTCTTCGTCTCGGATGGATACGGGCCATTGTGCTTCGGGTATGGGGCCGTTGTGGCTGTTGCTGTTGTCGTGTTCTTCTTCCTCGTCGTCTGCTTCGTCGTCTGAAGCTTCTTCGGAGTCTTTGACGTTGAGATCCAATAAACCGCTTTTGGCAATGTTAATATTTCCCCCGAATGGAGCGGCGCCCTTTCGTTTGGTTAGTTTCCGTAGCCATGATCGACTTTTGTGGTTGGGAGTGGGGAGATGCCATATGGATTCAATCAGCCCGAATGCGTAGAGGCATAGAATTACCGCGATTAAT
>JALLAY010001103.1:0-24330 GCA_036939635.1 Cyclotella baltica
AACAAGGAGTCAATCACCGAACGCAAGCGCGAACACTACGAAAGCAACAAGGAGTCAATCACCGAACGCAAGCGCGAACACTACGAAAGCAACAAGGAGTTAATTAACCAATGTAAGCGTCAACGGTACAAAACTAACAAGAAGTCCATTATCCAATACAAATCTAAATACTACGAAAGTGACAAGGAGTCCTTTTCCAAACGCAACATTAAATACTACAAAAGCCACAAAGAGGCTATTGCCCAACACAAATGCAAATACTACAAAATTAACAAAGAGTCCATCAAGCAACGCAAGCGTGAATACTACAAATGCAACAAGCAGTCAATTTCACTTTCCAATCACAATTATCATGAAATAAAAAAGGTTGAGAAAGACAACAAATGCTACAAATCATCTCAGAAATACAAGGACTTCGGAAAAAGAGTGTATTCCAATTTATCTCAAGGAAATGATGCAAATCAACAATTGGCTTCGTCTACCCCTTCCTACTTTTACACACTAGATTCTAATTCTACCCCCGAGCAGATAGCGGGTTCGCTGACACAACACATAGATAACCTTCAAGGATCAAGAGCAGTTAATAAGAGAATAGAACGTGTTAGGGAGAGATTTAAGAAAGGAAACATTGTTGAGGGAGAAGGTCCTGATTCTCAGAGAGCAGACATATGTGTGGTGTGTGATGAGATCATTATTGGTATGGAAGAAAAGAAAAGTTTATCTAAGGAACATATTCTTGACAATAAGCATAGGCTCAGTGTTCAGTCATATGAAATGCATTATCGCATTGCTCTCAGAGAAGAGTTAATACTTCAGTATCAAGTTCAAGATTGCGAATTGCAAGGTATTCTGTTGTCTCCACGTGCACATTTCAAGGATAATACTTACTGTTGCTGTGTAACATGTTTCAACAGTCTTGCTTGTGTTAATGTGGAAGATAAAGACAATCCTCCAAAGTTTGCCATTGCAAATGGGTTTGTAATTGGCCACATCCCCAGAATACTGAGATATTTCAAGACTGAAGACCCGCACAATGCTAATCATATGTACGAGATTAATATCGATCCGGAGGAACAATTGGATGATCTTATATGCACAGCCATCAGCCCAGTCCGTCCTTTTGGACATGTAGTTGCTTGGCAAGGTGGTGCTAATAAATCATTGACAGGTCACTACTCTTTTTTTGCTGTAGATCAGTCTCATGTAGGTGGTGTCCTCAACAAATACAGAAGTATTGACGGTAACAGCATGAGAACAAGTAAAAATATATTTGTTGTTCTTTGTGGTAGAATGACACCTGACCAAAAGAAGATTGTTCGTAGGCAGGCTCAGTTGGATACCGATCTTTTTTTGCATCTTTTGAACTGGTTTGTTAGAAGATCAGGTCACAGTGGCTTCAAAGATGTTACTCCTCCAGATGAATGTCCTGATTTAATTGCTTATTTGGAAGAAGAAGAAAAAGAAAACAATACTGATGAACCCATTGATTCTTCAGTTGAATGCCACCTAGAAGGTAAAAAATATTATTTTTCAAATTGTGACCACACTCCCAACGAATCGACAGCATTTTATGATGCCACAGATGAGTTTGTAAAGGCAATGTTGGAGGGTACAGATCCAACATTGATATTATACGGAGGAAGTTATCTGAAAAGTCACGAGGTGAGGTTAGAAGATATCTTTCCTGTTCAGTTTCCTTTTGGATTAGGTGGTCCGAAGCCCGAAACCCCAAGAAAGGTTCCAGTTTCACAAGAAGCCTGCCTTCGCCACTACATGAGATTATCTATGAAACAATTTATGAGACCTGATTTTATTTTGGTGTGCTACCACATGATGTGTCGATCCCTTTCATACACCACAGGTCTAATTAAATGTCGTTCTAATTTCAGAGGGACGTCACTGGCGGAGAAGATATCTCAGTTGACAGTATCTGATGTTGAGAAAGCAGCAACTGATATGATGAAAAAACAAGAAAACAATGAGCCTCTTGTCAACGGAAGTTCAGCTACTACATTCTTGAAATCTATAACAACTTCTTGTCGAGTTCTTGCACATACTACTGAAGCAGCCAAAGAAGCAAGAAGAAAAATGTATTCAATTACTGACAGAATGGGATGTCATAGCATTATGTTCACAATAACTCCTTGTGATTCGTGCACTTTCCGAGTTCGGATGTATGCTAACAACGGTATGAAAGTTTTTGTTCCCTCTGTTGAATGCAGTGAGGATGATTGTTTTCTTGATTTTAATCTGAGAGCAAAGACTCGTATAAAGTATCCTGGAGCTTGTTCCTTATATTATCAATCTGCTATTCATATGATGTACAATATGTTGGGATGGGATCCTGTTCATAATAAATACATGGGAGAAGGAATATTTGGTGTGATTGACGCAATAGGAAGAGCAGATGAAGAACAAGATAGAAGCACATTACATGCCCATATTTTGATTTGGTTGAGAAATTTTGCAAAAGTAATGAAGCTTATATTTCATTCGGATGAAAATATAAGGGAAAGTGCCAAAAAGGCTTTGAGACGGTTTGTAGACCAACATTTTCATTCCAGTTATGAATATGAAGAAGATGTTAAGGTTGTTCACAAAGAATGTGGAAAAAGTGGAACTGTTCAAGAGATGTTTCGTGAAGTTGATTTGCAAGATTTACGAGACTGTAGACACAAGGATTTACTGTATAAATTTGAGGGCAAGATCCTTGAATGCAAGCATTGCAAAACTGAATCAACAGACACTCTTCCGCTGAAACATAGAATCTCTTCTGTGGAACTGAATGATATGATCCTGGAATTTTACAAGACCCGGAGTGAGTCTAATTTGTCCGAAAACAATGATGATTCCAACAATGTTATTTTTCCACTTAGTAGTTATCGGATGGATCTTATGACATATCGAAATACAATTGATGATCTGTCTGATGATCCTTCTAATTTCTATTATAACAAAAAGGTAAGGGAACATATTGCAATAAGAAGGATGAATGAACATGACATCAATCACAGGAGGCAGTGTTTCAAGAAAGGGAATGAATGCAGGGCAAGGAAACCTCATCCTTCTGTCCCGGAAACTTTGTTCTTTTGTGAAGACTCTGACCAGTCAAAATGTGTCAAGTGGAGATTTTTGGATGAACCTACTGTTGATAGTTATCCCTTTTTCATAGAACCCAAGAGACCAATTGGTTCTCAGTATCTTAACACCCACAACAAACAAATTTCTGAGACTTTTGCTTGCAACAACAATGTGCAAATGGGAAGTGCAAGATGCATTTTTTACGTTGTACATTATGCAACCAAGTCAACTCAGAAAGAAGATAGAGGTGTTGACTACGACAGAATTGGATTTCATGTTATGAAGAGGATCAGTAAAGAGAGGGACAGGTTAGCTGCCGAGGAAAAAGCAAGATTGGAGCAGATTGGGATACAGCCCAATGATAATAACAACCAAAATCAGCTTCAGCATAGCCGTGTGGAGGAGAACAAAGAAGACAACAATGATAATAATGTTTTCAGAGAGGGCCTTATTAGATTTCTTATTGGAATGAGCATTCATTTGTCTCAGGTTGTGGTCAGTGCTACATTGGCTCATTTGATTATCTGTCAACATGGATCACGTTTCACATTCTCTCACGATTTCAAAGATTTACTAGTTACACAAATGTTGAATTTTTTGGATGGTAATGAACCAGGAGATTTTGTTCTGAAACGGCGAAATAGAAAAGATGGTGGTGATCCTATCATGTGGCCTGATTATTCAGTGAATGATTATCTTTATAGACCAAGATGCTTAGATCATATCTGTTGGTATCAGTTCGTATCAGAGTACGAAAAAAAATACTTTACTTTCAACCAGATGGCTAAACCAGACGAAAATGGTCTTCCCACGTTGGATGCGAACAAAGGGTGGCATTTTGAAACAGAACATCCAGGCAGAAGATATTGCTATCTGGCAAGGGCGAAAAAAGAGTTTATACCCAGAGTATCAACACCAAAAGACATGATTTGTGACCTTGAACATTTAGAATTGGATTCGGGTGATACAGCAAGTCAGCCGGCTCTTGAATTTCGGGAGGGTTACGCTAAATGTGCAATGCTGTTGTTTTATCCCTTCAGAGATTCAGAATTGTTTTCTTTGGATGAATCCGAGACGTGTTTATGGAACAAGTTTGTTAAAGTGAAAGATGATGTTGGATCTAATCTTCTTTTCTGGCAAGAAGGTAAAGAGATACTTCAAAATATGCAAGACAGAATCCAAAGCACCAAAAGCAAGTGTGCTGCAGATTTACTTGAGTCCCAAACAGAAGAAGTTCATGTTCCAGATCAACATGAAACTGGCAGTTTTGAAAACTGTAAAAAGTGTCATTATGATTCTGATGCTGAGTACAACGATGCAGAATCGATAGAATGCTACGAGGATAATGAATTTGATATGGATATGGATGAGATCTATAATGACTACCATATGATTGATCTCACAGATTTGAAAAGAGGAAAACAGATGAGAGAGGATGATATTATAAATCCAAGACAGATATCAGATAGATCATTGTTTGATCAGACAGTAAATAATGTTCAGCTTGATGAACAACCCAATGATGAAGTGTCTAACAATTCTTTGTTGAATAATTCCACTTCAGTTAGAGAGGGTTTCAATCATCTTCTTGCATTTGTGAGTGGAGCTATTGTTGATGCAAGGAAAGATAGTTATTATGAAGAGGAAAGCAACACATACATGCATATTGAAGTTGAAAACAACAATGATAACAATGTTGTAATCAGCAGTGAGGAATGGAATATGTTAGGTATCTCCCATGATTTTGACATTAATAACACCATACCAACAATTAAGGAAATTGCAGAGAAAATAGCAAATGAGAAAGGTACTTATCTTGATGCAATTCAATATGTTGCTTATAGGATTATATGTGCTTCTTTCATTCTGGGTATTTTGAACGAAGGTTGGGAAATCAGAGAACGTACAAATTTGGAATCAACCAATGATGATGATGTCAATGTTGAAGAGAAAGTAAAAGAAAAAATATCAAATAAACTGAAAGAAATAGGCGGCAAGGATCAACTGCTTATGTTCATAACTGGTCCCGCTGGGGCCGGAAAGAGCACTTCTCTTGAGGTAGCTCAGCATTTCTGCTTTGCATTCTGCAGATGCATAGGATATCGTTGGGACGATTCAACATTCCTCTTCACAGCTATGACTGGATGTGCAGCGTCTCTGTTTGGTGGTGTCACTTTACATTCTGCTGCATTTCTTAATTACACTATGAAAAACATTACAAATGATAAACTGAGAAGGTGGGATAATGTCAAGCTTCTAGTTGTTGACGAAGTGTCAATGGCTACAGAATCTAACATGAAGAAGCTCAGTGATGTTCTTAACAAGGCTAAGAAAACAAGGTTGCAAGGATCAGGTCATATTCCTCCAAACATGATCTTTGGAGGTTACAACGTTGTTTTTTGTGGGGACTTTCATCAGATACCTCCAATTAACGCAAAAGAGAGCGAATTACTTTATTCCGGTGGTGGTATGTGGGAAACTGCAATTAATGTAGCAATAGTACTGAATAACAGCCACCGCTTCAAAGATGATCCGGAGTATGGAGAAATAATGATGAGAATCTGGAAAGGGGAACTATCAGAGGAAGATAGAGCAAGGATAAATGAGAGGTTGGTTGGATGTAACGGAGTTCAGATTCCTGAAATTGATAAGGATTCCGATATTGCTTATGCATGCCCAAAAAATGCTCAGAGAAATTTGATAGAGACAGAAATTTTTGAAAAGCACATATCAAAATTTCCATCCGTGTCATGTGACAACCTACCTCCGGAATCAACTGTTGTAATTGAGGCAGATATTGAGCGGGCACCAAAATTGAAACCAAAACAAGGAATATTGACAGAAAATGATTCAAAACCTGAGTCTATAAAAGTTTCAAGAATAACAAAACAATTGATATATGCTAGATGTGGTGATGCAGATCTCAAATCAGGAAACAAATGCATAGATCCAGCTCTCAAAACCTACAGAGGTGTTCATTGTATGATAAACGACAATGACAACATTAAAGAAGGAAGGGCCAATGGGACACTTTGTAGACTGGTTTTTATCAAACTAAAAACATCTGCATCTCTAGCATGGAAAAATATCAACGGGAAAAAAGTCTATGTTATAAATGCAAGCAATATTGAGTATGCTGAGTTTGAACATTTTCCACATAGTTTCACTCAGAAGAAACTTCTTTCTGAAATTTCTAACTTAGAAGAGAAGTTGAACTTATTGGCGGATGATGACACAAACATTATCAAATTGAAGACAGATATTGAGAAAATCCGCAAGGAGTATGAGGATGTGTGTGCAAAACGTAGATTCAAGCTCCAACCTAAAACATACTACTGTCTATTCAACAAGAATTTGATTGATATAGATGAATATGGATATAGAAAAGGGCTGTTTAGTTTGAATAAACGCAGAAACTGCCGTGTGAAGGTGACGCAGTTACCCATTAATTTAAACGATGCAACAACTGGACACAAACTCCAAGGAATGACTAAACAAAACTTGATAGTTAGAGCTTGGAGTTACACATCTGGTTGGATCTACACAGTCTTATCTAGAGTAAGAACACTAAAGGGGATATTTTTGTGCGAGCAACTTAAGCCAAACAAAAAAAATTCTGAGAATGCCTTTGGATTGAGTAATGCACTAAAAAGCTTTGAATCGAGAATGAAGTTAAAAATACCTGCAGAAGTACTCGAGGATTGCAACAAATAATCTGACAAAGATGTTTGGTCTTCCAAAAGTTAATGTAAAAGAATAGTTGTAACACTTATGCAAACTTTTTATGAAAGTAAATTTAATCCTGTCTATACTACTGTAAGGCCAAAAAATGTTCCTATTCCATTCACACATCTGTCTGTTGGTCCAGATGTACAATGAAATATAACTCTTCCATTCCATTCAATAGCTGCACCATGACAAAGTTTGATGGCTATACCATTGTATTTTCTTCCATCTATAATACATGTAAGATAAGGCAGAACAAAGTACCAACTTGCTGGGTTTTCTTCATCACCTTCCTCAACCGACCATATTGACATACATTTTGAAAGATCTTGATCAACATGAGGTTCAGTAACCAATGAATTCTGGGACTGAGTTATTTCAGTGCACAAGCCTTCCTTCCCACCAAGGAAGTCAGGGACAGTTTTATTGTAAAGATGCATTTTAAGTTGGATATCCTCGTAAGCATCGGGAAATAAATCAGCACATATTGATTTTGAGATTTTATTCAGTTCCTTGCATATTTCATTTTCATCATGTCGATCGTGTTGTGTTGGGTAGTAACAATAATGTTTCATGTTACCAGATCCCAATTTTACTCCAAAATGTTTCATTCCACCTTCAACACATTGTCTGTTACATTTGTTTCCTTCATTACACCAAGTACTTGCCAGAGACCGTGCAGCTGTATGGAATTCTGAAATATTTTCATCTGTGTTCTTAGGGTAACGTACTTGTATGGTTGTATATGTGTTGCGTTCATAATTCATTTTGTTCATTATTTTGAAGGTGTGAGGAGTTTTAGCAATGTAAACATTACCATTCTCAATGGCTTGAGAGGAGTAGACTAGATTTTTGGGGCGTTGATTGTGATTGTATCCGTTCGTGGCTACACCAGACGCTTTCTCGGTTATACTCCTCCTTTTATCCTCAGAGAGTTTGCTGAAATATTTGTCATATCCTTTACCTAGATGAAGAAGATCAGGAACAATCTGAAGATATTGAGTTTGGGTTGCAATTACCACGCGTACTGAATCACATTCTGAACATTAGTATTTTTGTGAGATATGTACTATTGGAATTTCAATTAAATGTTTTATTAAGTCATTACATACCATCTGCTGCCACAAATAAATCATTCCAAGTTAAAGGAAGAAGCAGTGTGAGAGAATTCAGTATAAGATCTGGAGAAGCTAGAATCTACAGATTCATTCTGAAACCCACCAAAAGAGTTTTCACTGCTGTCTTCGTCATCCAGTGAACTCAATTCCATATGTTCTTCATTAACATTGTTGTAGATTGAGCTATTTTTGTTATGTTCTCTCATGTCATCAATAACAGATGAATTACTTGATTCTATTTGTGCCCCACAAGATTTTTGATATGGCAATTATATTGAAATGGCAATTAAATATAAGCTGAATATTTTGTTGTCAAATAACGAATAAAATTTTACACACAACCTCAAATAAACATACCATGTTCACTCTCAGTTTCATATATTGTTTGTATGGTCCTTTTCATACGATTGGGGTGTATGTCACTGTCGTCTTCAGAGGAGCTATTGGTGTTAGACTCTTGTCCGTCACAGACTGGAACACACACACCGCCAACATTAACACCAAAAGTATCTTCACCTTCACTTTTGCCTTTTGGAAGAGGAAAAAAAAGAAGAGAAGTGCTCCCACTATTAAAACGTTGACGAGGATATAAAGCATCATCCAACTGTTCTGAAAACTTGCAGAAATGTTTACTGTTGCCAGCCTGTTTTGCACTTTTTTTTATTGAATTGAACATAGCTTCAGTAAAACGAACTTGAGGGGAATCGGGCAATTGTAACGTTCTCTGAAACGGTTCATCATTGGTATGGAACACAGCAAACCTACAAATAATATTGTGGATTCTCTCCCAAAGTGCTTCAAGTGACTGAGGAGAACATTGTAAACTGAGAGCCGGAACTTTAGATAGTTTGATTGGAATGAGAATTTTCCGGGACATTGTGTGTTTGTAACCGGTCACTGATACCATGCACTCGCACTGACTTGTGTAGGCACCTTCATTGTGCAGTATTGTTATAAGGTCAAGAACTGATGTATAGGTAAAATTCGATAATTGGTTCCCTTTATGTAATGTTTGTGGAACCTCGGTCATCTTGTTAAGCAAAATTTAAAAACATTACTTGAGAAATAAGATATATCATAAAATTGAAGGATAAACGGAAAATTGAAAATATTCACCATGACATAAGCCTGACTTTTGTGACTTGTGAGAACTTCTTTAAAATGAGGATTGTCAGGATTGTCAAGAAAAGCTTGTTCAATACTTGTCTGACCTCCTCTAGATCTGGAGGGAGATGTCATTGTGGAAGAAGACAGAACTTCATAATCAGTAAAGTTGAGATGATACTTGGAGTTTAGAGATGAAACATTTTGTTCAGGTACATGTTTCATTAGTAATGAACTTGGAGACGCGGTGAAAAGATAACACCTATTTTCAGGATTGTGCCATGTTTCAACCGCGTGGACAAAATGATCGTATGTGATAGGTTTGGGAATTCGCATAAGTTCGGACTTTTCACTGTCCCACTTTCCTACATGAACCGCTGGAAAGAGCACTCTTATAATTGGACTGTCTATTGTTGGGAGTAACAAAAAATCATGTAACTCAGATCTTCTATATTTAAAACTTTACATAGAAAATGTTGGTATCTCACCAAGCGAAGAGCCAAAATCTGAGAACGAATTGTCACGCAACATATCTGATGACATTTGAGAAAGAGCTGGAACATACAAAAACGGATTATGTCAATCTTTTAGTAACATCAATGTGGTGTTTCAAGAGTCTGTCTGTCTCTTACTTTTGACTGATGAATGACTTTGAAGGGGAGCAGTTTCTTTCCGATTGCAACTTCCTTTACAATTTAAGCAGATACAATTTTAGATAAGATGATGATTATTAGTTTCAACAAGTTAAAGCATGCACATACCTTGACTAAGAAACTTTTTGGAATTTTCTTCCAATTGAATCTTAACACACTGTATTAAATTTTTGTCATCAACTGATATCTCTTTAAGATCAGATTCACTTGAAGCCACTTTTGCCAAACCAGCATCAACCAAAATAGCGAGTGAATCTAATAAGATACGGAAAACATCTGTCTCTTTCATGTCATGTGAAGATGAAAAATCATCAAGTAGTTTGCTCAATAATGGAGAGATATTGTTGGTTTTGACAAGAGACCGTTGGGAGTTATCAACATCCATACTGTCACCTCTTGCTTCTGCTACAGACTCAGCTACAGCATTGATTACTCTCAAGATGTAGCCTATCTGCTTCACTGGATCCCTTAGGTCTTCCTTTTTGAAGGACACAGGAAGGATTGACAACAAAGTAACAGGGCTGTGGTCTGGTCTTGGAGTGATATGATTATCAATATTGGAATGTTTCCAGTTATTTGATTCAACATCTTCTGATGCAACAAGTCTGATTTCAATACGACTGCTCTGAACTTGGAACAAACCGGCAACGAAGGTGCTCAGGGTAGAAAAGTTCTTTATTACAGTTGATGTTTTAATGCCCAACAAGGTGACTTTCCAATCTGTTTCCACGTCTTCAGATTGACTACCAAACATGAACAAGAAGGCTTTGTTAAACTTAATCACCCCCAAGACGTAATGGCAAGAAGACTTGTCAATTGTATACAGTACTGGTTTGTCAATAGTCTTCTTAGACGAAGAAAGGATGAGGATACAGGGAAACACAAACGTTTGTATGGGTTCACTTATGTTGGAAAAAATTCGAAGAAAAAGGTTTACTGAGGAATCATTGAGAGCGTCAGATGTGTATGCTTTAAATGTTGGTATAACGGTAGGGGGAAGATGGGAGATGGGGTACTCAACTACAAACTGATCCTTGAAACTTGACAAACTATTTTCATCGCAATGAGGTTGTTCAATGGACAGTCCATTCAGGTTATTAATTGCATCCGTCACAATGTTTGTTAATGTTTCAAATTGTTTTGATATACTTTGATTTGTGTCTTTCTTGATAGTTTTGACTTCTTCAACAAAGTCACTCAAGTTTGAGTCAGCACTAGAGATAACTGAATTTGACAGGGAAGTCCAAGACTGATTTTGCGCTACCACTGTTCGAACTTTATCAAGAACAACGGCCTGGATAACAAAACAAATTGTAGTTAGATGATTCTGAAGAAATATCCATAGAGCAACAACGGTAACCCTCACCTTTGGTAAACTTCCGGAGACATCATTTGTGTCAAGGAGCTTTCGAAGTCCTTCTTGGGGAGTAATTGACAAACCCTTTTCTTCTGTGAAAGCATCAGGGAACAACAAGGTAACTAACTTCAGCAAATCTTGACTTGCTTCAGTCGAATTCTTCGCTTCGTGTGACAAAGAAGGAAAAATGACATCCTTTGCTTCTACTTCGTTCAAATCCATGGCAACAATGTTGAAATATTATGATTCAAGAAGAGATAATGTGGACACCATGAAGGCACTATTGATCGAAAATACAACATCTGGTAAGGATTAAAGAATATGAAATATTGAGAGTTTATTTGTGAAACAAGTAAATTTTACCTTTGAAAAGTGGTTGGAGAACAGATTTCGTCAATATCGCGAAGGGACGGTGACAAATATGGCAACAATGACAAATAAAGTGGTTGGAATTAAGTAAGCCAGACGAAGGGAGGACTATGAAATTAATATGAAACATAATAGTTTATTTAGTGAAGCAGTAATCAGAAATGTTTCATAAAGATGCAAATTGTGAAACAAGTATATTTTACCTTCCGAAAATTGTTTGCAACCGAATTTTGACAATATTACAATTCCAACTATGACAAGTACAGTGGTTGGAAAGAAATAAAGTGTAGAAAGGGTGGATGGTGAAAGTGCTATAGATAAAAGAAATTATAGATAATGTTCAGATGAAGAATGACAAGATAAAGCAAATATACGGTTAGACAAAGTGTTACATTTTACCAAAACCTACAAGTTGTGGACTAGTCAAGGAGAAATTGAACTTCGGCTGAGAAATGATGAAGGGGAAGCTGCTATTCGTCGTTGTAAACAAAAAAGTGTGGTTGTGTGGCTCTTCGATTGACGGTAAACAAAAGAAACGGTGGACAATGCGAGTGGATGGATTTGATATTGATCGGGTCAATGAAGAGGAAGCTGCTATTCGTCGTTGTAAACAGAAAAGTGTGGTTGTGTGGCTATTGATCGGGTCGATGAAGGGGAAGCTGCTATTCGTCGTTGTAAACAGAAAAGTGTGGTTGTGTGGCTCTTGGATTGTCGGTAAACAAAAGAAAGGGTGGACAATGGGAGTGGATGGATTTAATATTGATCAGGTCGCTAGAGTTTAGAACGAGTTTTGAAGCAACGAAGGCGATTATTGTAGTGAATGATTGAAATGGACGACAGAAGCACTATGGTGATGGTGATTCGTTCAAACAAGTGAATTGCTATCTGCCTTGAAAAGAAGTCATGGCAAATATTAATGGCGTGGAGGATTTCGCCGCACATTGAAGTAGAGAACTGCACGGGCAATAGATTATTCTTCCGGGGGGTTTCATATCAGAAGAATGACATTCTTGTGGCTTTCAACTGTTCGAAGTGAATACTGCACGGGCAATACAATGCTATTCGTGAAGAATAAAAGAAAAATTTTAAAACGTGATTGAGGGATTCGTTTTTTGGTGGACATTGAGGTAAAAAGTGCGTGGACAATTCTGGTTCGTTCTGAAAAGTGAATTTCAACCTGAGACTTAAGTCACGGCAAATCTTGATTGGAATTATAACCGGTATTAACATGGAGAATTTTAATGCGCATTGAAGTAGATAACTGCACGGGCAATAGATCATACTTCCAAAGAGAATCATCACGAATGACTGGAATCTGGGGACTTTTAGCACGTTGAAGTGAAAACTTCACGGGCAATAGATTGTTAATCGTGACGAATAAAGAAATATTTTGGAACGTGATCGCGGGATTAGATTTCTGCGACAGATTGAAGTAAAAAGTGAATGGGCAATACATTTTATGCGCGATGGTAACAATGCTTGAATTGCTGGCATCTGTGGTGGATCACGTGTTGACTGACATATGAAACAAATGACACTTGGCTCTTCAGTTGACTTATTTCGTCTGTGCTTTTATTTGACTTACTTTGTTTGAAAAAATAAAAAATCTCCAGCGGCTGCTGTGCAATATACTATTATTGATTCCTAAGTATGTAACTTCATTATGTCATTAGCGTCCCCGTCATCCGGGTTGATAGGTCCAATCAACCAACACAACAAACCTGAATGCATCTACTCGATTTACTTCGCACAATCTCATCACACTATCTAACTACAATGGCAAACGGACACACGAAACGGGTCAGAATACTCTCTCTGCTTCTCTCTACTGTGCTCACCAGTCCAGTGAAAGCAGGCATCTCAGAGATACAAACGAAGGGAAACACAAACGATGAACAAAATAAGCTCGAAACCAATCTCCATTATGTTTCATCGGGCGTCCGCCTTTCAAAGTCTCAATTGGGACATATTGAGCATCAATTCAGCACAAACGTTTTGCGACATTCGAAACAGAAGAAAGAAAAACTACTCGAAGATTCAGCGCAAAGAGCTAGTCACAAAAACACAGAAATGATATCACATTTGCCTTCGGCACCCGATAATCACATTGACATGAACGCACACGAACACGAGTCAAACCTAACTATAGTTGGGACCATGTGGGCAGCAGTGCAATTTGCCGTGAACAGCAACGCGACAAATTCAGACATCTTTCAATTGCGTGATGTTCTAGAGGTGCCTGGCCACCCCATCACTCTTGTATTTGAATCAGAAAATCACATAACTGGATATGCTGGTTGTAACCACTACTTTTCAGCAGCCAAACTTTCATCGACGGCGCTTGAAATAGGAGATATTGCCACAACAAGAGTGTATTGTAATGAGGATGGGATTATGGAACAAGAATCTGAGTATGTTCACCTATTGAACAATGGAGCTTTTATCTACAATGTCTTTGAGGGCAGTGCTGGAGAAGATGAAGATGAATTAGTGTTGAAACAAGTTATTACAGAAGATGAAGATGAAATAGACGGTCAAGTCTTGGCTTGTTATGTTAGGGCTACGGCCGATAAAGAAATGATTCAGTGAAATTTATTTTCGATGACCTTGTATGGACAGCATCCTTCTATCATGTAAAATTGTAAATCCAAAACCTAGCTACTGTGATTTTTAACTGTCTGCATGTGGACAGTTATAATTTTTATTTTGCTACTGGATTACATTAATTTGTGGCTACAATTGTTGTATTGGGACATATGATTTTGAGTTTAAAGAGCAAATCACATCTCATGGCATCCTTCGCCTCTTTGATCAATTAGATAGTTGTGACATTTTCTGAATTGATTTAAAAGCATGCAATGGTGCCATTACAACACGCTATTTATATCTCGATATGGGTAGGACCATGCTAGACAGTGTTTTGCCACTCAAAACTCCAACCCACTGATTTTGAAACATTGTACATAAAGAATAACAATCCGAACATTGGGCACAGGAGTGTGTTGGCAGAATCACAAAATGTTAAAAAAGGAAAGGGAGTGGTGTGAAAACACGTCACACAGATTGTCCCGTCACAATGACAAAGCACGGGAGAGACATTTGAAACTGGTGATCAGTAGAATACTAGATACACGAGAGACAGTTGACAGCCACAGTAGCAGAAGCAAGATATCGAAAGAGCACGGTAACTTGATTTGCGGAATTACGATCATCACCTCCTCATTTTGAGCTTGGTCCTCTAGAATTCAGGAAACGGACATCAAACAGGACACAAAGGTTTTGCTAATGCTCTGTATTCAGGTCTTGAATGCAACTCAAGGTACAAACCAGCATGGAAGCGTATATGCTTACTATGAGTGGTGAAACTAGAGGATCAGCTTGTGTTCTTTGCCGTCAACATTAGTTGTGATAGTTTTCAACAATGTCCGAAACAGTCTAACCAAAGGATATTCTCTTGTTCGAGGCTGTGACCGTCGCAAGCCATCCCTGTTGTCATTGTGATCACCAACTTCTCTTAAACAGATGTGAATATCGACTGGAGGTTCTTCTCTTTCTTGCAGCCCTTGACAATTGCAAACTGTGAACCAAAAATGGAGGATATGTTGTATTGAGGCCACCGCAACCATATATGTAAAACAACTTGAACTATGCATGATTAATGTGATGGTCTTCTATATTTGATCATGACTTGAGCGAAGGAGCAGAGGGTCTGTCAAAGAAAAAGAAACACAATTACATACACACTGTTAGCTGTCAGTGGAACACAAACAAATGAATGGATGCATGAATTGATATGCTGATGTGGCATGTGGTATTTAATCAATGGACCTTTTTTTCAGTGCAAATGCAAGTGCAAAATTAATCTGATCCAAACCAGGGAAAGTAAAGATACGAGCGGTCTGAATCCTTTAAGTTAAGTCAACTGAAGAATAATCAACCTCAATCAATGAAGATACATATATGTATATGCCTTTCATCAATAAAATTCTTATTGCTTTCACAGTAAAGACTGGCAAGTCAAATCAAACATAAAATTTCCATACCATTAGGAATGAATTCTTTTTTTGTTGTCGATCTTATATTGAGGTTTTCTGGCTGATGGCAGTTGCGTCACAGGTTGAGATAGCATTCTTTTGGCTCTGGTTTGTGATGAGATGAATCTGGATCAATATTATTTGTTGTCCTGACTTGTGAACAAGACATTGGACAATATTTTCTCCTATCCAATCTACTGAATTCCAAGTGGTTCAGTGGTTCATAAAATAATTTGGTTTGGCCTTGAGGGACAAAATGGTCATTTCATGTTGATTCGGAACATATTATTTTGCTTGCTTGGGCGTGATCTACAACTTAATAAACTTAACTAATATTACTTGAGCGACGATGAATTCTTGATGAACCAGTTGCACCTTTATTCCATGCTATAAACTAAGCCACCTAATCACACATATGTTACTGCTCTCTGGTTGATTGTTTCACATCATTCAACTTACACAAACACCTCATTCTTACGTGTTTCTTTGTCTTTTGCACGCTTCTTGGCCAATTCTGATTGAAGACGCAAATACTTGCCATCGAATGTAGCAAAGTAAACTGTAGATACAGCACACAGCAAAATCAATAAAAAGAAAGAGAAAGTATAAGGTGGTCGGCCACTTCCCACCACCATTGCTGCGCCATCATCTATTATATTCTCGTCGCTTATTCGTTCAGTCACCCCGACATCTCTCACGGCCTTGAATATTGGTATGAACAATGCACTTGCCAAGTTACAGCTCAATTGCAGTATGACAAGAACTGTGTTCTCCGACAAAGGATGAGCTATTTCCACACCAAGCTCAGTAGCTACGGGCAACAACGGTCCCAACAATCCCGACACAACCACAAGTGATGTTCGTAAGTCCCTTCCACGATCTGTATCTAAGCTGACTCCACACTCTGCCAGTGCAATGGCTCCAAAAATCAAAAGTGAGAGAGTGATGAGAAAGTAAGATCTGGTCTTGTCTGTGAAGGATCCAACAACAATGGATGATACCATGATGACGATTTGAAAGATGCCTCCAATTATGGCAACGTAGGCACCAGCCGAGAGTGAGTGAACCGAGGAGCCAGTGTCACCATTGTCGTCGTAGTAGCTCAGCCTCACGAGATAGTCCAGGTAGGTTGATAGCGTATTGATAATGACTCCAGCTACAGTGAAAACTACCAATGCATGGGCAAAGCCTTTTCTGGCAAAACATGCTTTGGCTGCCATGAATATTTGATCATCTCTAATATCTGAAATTAAGTGTTGAAAAATAAAAAATATGTGTTTGTGTCAAAGATATGAGTATATATTATGAACAATGAATCATGAAAATATATGTGTTAGTTCTACGAGAAAAGTTTAAATGAACAATGAATCATTGTGCATCAAATTATAACTCACCAATCTCTAAATGATGAGGTGTTTGAGTCACAGTCGGTTCTGCTCCTTCATCATAAATTGCATACTCATCTTCAGTATAAGCTCGTCCAAAAATGGATGGAGACATTTGCTGCTGCCGTTCCCAACTCAACTTTCTATTTGGAGATAAATGCACATGCCTACTCAAAAGTGTCTTGGCAGAAGCTTCCAAAGCACTGCTGCCACCACTACTCCCATCAACACTTCCCGCCGCCACATCTCCATCTCTCCCACCAAAATTCATCCCAACACAAGACTTGGTCACATCATAATCCCCACCAACCAACAAACTAGAAGAAGCCCTCTGTATAATATCCCGAACGCTAACCTCAAACGTCCCCCTCATAATCCTCGAACTACCACTCGGAGGTGTCGGCGGAGCATCATCCAACTGCAGTGCGCAGCCCACGAAGGCCCCCACGCTAAGCCAACTGAGTAGACTAAAGTACGTCGTGACTTGTGTCGGGGTCGTTACCCAAAGTGCACCGACGATAAAGGCGAACCCAACACCTAGTTGGTTAGAGTTCAGTGCGATGGAGGTAGCCAGTGTTCGTTCCGCTTCGGGGAACCAACTGGCCGAGAGTAGGGCCGGAGTGCATTGAAATAAAGGTTGGGCGAATCCCACCAGAAAGAAACCAGTGTACAAAGCGTACGTCCCGTATAGTCCAAACGTCAACGATGGGAACGATAGAAAAGGTACAGGCGGCAATCCACCGCTTTTAATCAAACTACCCATCATGTTGGCAAATGCTCCAAACACGACGGTACGACGTAATCCCAATCGACGGAGGATGTAGGGTTCCAACGCGGTGCCTAGAGAAGAAGCGATGAGGAAAACAGTCACGAGTGCCTCTGGTTGGATTAATGTCGAATTATCATTGGTAGAGGAATTGACATCGTAGGCGGATATAGTCAGGGTGGCAATGGGGGCGACACTCAGCCCTGCCCAATCGCTTAGTAGATTTAATAACGATAGGTAAAAGAGCATCAGCCATCGTTTGGGGTAGACGCGATATCCGTATGGAGCATCATTCTGCGGTGAGTCGAGGATGGCAATGTCATCGTTCTGTAGCAGTGGGTTTTGTTCGGCTGAGGGTGACGTTCGAGTGCGAGATCGGAGCGTGTTGTTGTCTTCGGAGCTTGATCCCATGGTTTTAATGTGCGCTCTTTTATCTATGACAAACTAGCTTCTTTAGCTGTTGTCTTTCCGTCTGTGCCGTGCGTTCTTTGTTGTGGCTGTCCGTCTTTCCACCATTGGTTCATGAGGGTTCATGTTTCATCGTTTCATGTGTCATGTGTGAGCTTGCTACCATATCCTAGTGCCGGCACTTAACTGGACTTCATTCGAATAAGTACGTACGTAGTACCAAGTACGTATGTAAAACTGGAATCAGTTCTAAACTTCAAGATAAGGTAAGACAAGATAAAAAGAGGGAAAATAATCAAGACCGTTGTTATTGACAACCTTTGAGGCCTAAAGAAGTGGAAAGTCGAGAGGGAGTAAACTCAGAAGGAGAAGCTTGGAAGAAGCCACATATGAGGGAATGTAATCGTGCACGGCGACATGCCTTTGTGCGAACAAACTTCTATCCTTGCCACAACAAGTCACAGTCACAATGGTCCTTCATTTTGAGGCCTAAAGGGAAAGTGAGACAGAGTAAACTCAGAGAAGAGAAGCCACACATGGCGCATGAGGGAACGTGATCATAGTTGACGTGTACCCGGCATCCCATGATAATGTGTGTGCAGTACAACTTGTTGCTTGCCACAACAAGCAAAAAGTCACGACCGTCCCCTTCATCAGAGCCGAAACAGCACATTGCGATTTGCGGTTGGAAAATTACACCGGAAACTCATCTCGACTCGTCCACTGAAAGAGTTATAACTCACCAAAGATGAGTTGTCAGCATGATTGGGAGGAAATCTTGCAAACCGATTGGATGCTCTTTAAAACATCCCCATTCCTTTCGATAAGAGATCTTCGATCATTTAGTGCAGTGAATACACAAGTGAAGAATGCAATTAACTTGTGTTTGGACTCATTGCCCGGCAACTTCACGTCCCTACTTGGGCACAAGGCGTTCTCTGTCCTTGTATCATTTCTTCCTCTGGACGACTTGACCACCCTCAATAGTGTGAGCAAGGGTTGCAGGTTTTCGATTCGAGTCTATTCAACTTCTCTGTCACATGAAGTTAGAGGTCTCATTTCGGCGTTCTGTGATGCACGATTTGCCTACCTTATGCACAGTGCTGAAATTTTCCCACCAGAGAATCGGGACGTCGTACTCTATCATCCTCCATTTCTCAAGCTTTCCCTTGGGCGAATGGCAATCGACAACAGAAGTATGACACTGAAAGGCCAGCCACTAGAAGAGGTTGAAATTCATGATATGCCACTTCCTAACCTAGGCAGAGTGAAGCCATTTGCCTGTGCATCTCAAGATTCTGGATCAGAAATTTTTTACTGTGGAGGAGAGACTTTTGTGGAAGGGGATCATCATGAACGCTGGGGATGGATTTCACGCGAGCGTCTTAGCTTTGATTACAGCAAGACTACCGGACTCTTTGATGGCAGTACAGGGACTTGGCGTCACTTGCCTCAAATGCCCGAGGCTCGAAGTGGTGGAATCGCTTGCAGAATTGGCAAAAAAGTTTTCTTGTTTGGAGGTGCCGAGCCGGAGACTTACCTTTTCGGTGTTGGCCTTCATAGCTCTCGACCAGAGTTTGTGCTCATCTTCGATCTACAAGAGGAAAGATGGATCACTGACCATGGCATTGGACCATTCCCAGGAGCATATGATGAATGCCACGCAGCAGCTACTAGTACACACAACATCATTATCTTCTCGAGGTTTCAAGTGTTCTCCTTGAATACACTGACTGGAGAGTGGAATAATTTGCCGAAACTTCCAATGAAAGTCGGCTCAATTCTTGCCTGTCGGATTGTCAAACACCTCACTCGAAACGAGCAAATCCTTGTGGCTGTAGGTAAGAAATCGTGGGCAAAGCTAGTACTCACGAATCCAGGAGGAAGCGAGGACTGGGACCAGCATTGGGTTATTGAACCGGATCTGCGATGCTACGATTTGAAGATAATGCGTATTCACAAGGATAAGATGCAGTTGTTCTCAGGCAATTCGTGGACACTAATGGAGAGTCAAAACATGTCCACGTCCTCTTTCTATGGAGGGCACTTGGGAGAATTTAACTTGTCTATGGCGTTTTGTCTTGTTGGATACTACCAGAATTGAGTTTTTAGGTTGCTGGTGTATGTAAGTAAGTAAGTGTGTGACTAAGCAAGTCTTAAGTTAAAGTTGGATTATGTTCAATCTTCAGAAGAATATCCATGTTGTTCTTTTGTTGGATAGAAGATGTTGACCAGTTTTCTGAAGAAAGTTCTCCTGCATGAAAGTCATTCTGTCAAGGTCTACATAAGACCAATTGAGGTGAGGGTTGATTTGATGGACAAAGATAGACCAGTTGCTTCTGACCTATTGATCCATCACATCTTTCATGAATGAGTCTGTGGTGAGCCCAATGTGTAACTATAGAATTAATTTTTATTCATTTGGTAATATTATATTTTACTTGGTTTGTTAGGTGCTTTTTGATGTCCAAGTGTGTAAATTCAGTGTCATGACAGTTATGAGCGAAATCATTTGGTTGATTGAAACATCTGCTTAAAAGTTTCAGATTTACTATAGCAATGTATGTAGTGCTGATCTGACTCACTCAGAAGTACTGGGCCAGATCAGGGGTCACAGAATGCATGTTTTGTGGCTAGTCTTATTCCGAAAAACTTCTTATTAAGCTTGATCAGTAGGTTGAGCCCTTCAACATACTGGAGCTCTCTTCCAGCATGGCCATTTTCTATAACTGGGTGTGGTATCTTCAATTAGATAAACCATACGTACTTTTAGTTTTAGATACACATGTATCCTCTCTGGCAAACCCAAAAGTAACGTACTTGAAAATTCTCATAAATAAAAATATCTTTTGAATTGGTACTCTATATTGTTTTCTGAGTTCGTCAGTCTGTAAATAGCCTAAAAGGTGACGAACCTCACCTGGTTATGAGCCCACCACCACTCCACCAACATCTACATACAAAGGACATTGATTTGGTGAAAGATGGAGACCATACTCGCAGTCTTGAGATTGTAATTTGATCACGTAGAGCAATTGAACTTTGATCCAAACCGTCTCAACTGGGGATATCAACACCAACAAAATAGAGAAGAGCAAGGTGATTAAGTATTTCAAGTGTGATGGTGATGACGTCAGAGAGGTCAAAGACTACATTTGATGCAAGATAGACTTTGACAACGGGAACAGGTCATTGAAGTTGACCCAACCAGTTTTAGTACAGAGTCTTAGTGACGAGTTTAAAGATATTTTGCAGGGTGAACTACCTTTGGTGCCAGCAAAGCCTGGTGATGTCTTAACAGCTGGCAATGCCGAAACAAGTGTAGAGATGCACACAATTACCATATGGGTGTAGGTAAGCCGATGTATCTTGCAAAACACATCATACACCCCATATCAATAATACAGTTAGGGACTTCACAAGGCATGGTCGTGCTCCAAACAAAGGCCACTGAAATACCATGTGTTACTGCGTAAGGTATGTGAGGGCCACACCTAAGCAAGAGTTAGTGTTGAAACCTAGTGGAGAGTGAGATGGAAAGGATAAGGTATTTTCGTTTAAATTCAAGATTAGAGGATGATCAGATTCCAACTATCGTCTCTAGGCCTCTAGGCAGTGCACACCCAAAAAGTTAAGCAGTTCACTTCATTTTTACTTTATCGATATGTATCTTTCCCTGTTGAGGGTCAGTACAAATCCACCATGTGAATCTTGAAGCTAACATTTTCAGCTTTCCATAGCTGTCTTGATCAACCCCTAACTCATTTTTTGGCTGAGTTATGCCATTGAGAAGCCCACCACCCACCCCGAGCTTGGTGTTTCACTTTTGAACCACACCAACAACACCACAAATATCTTGCCACAGCGACCATCCCAAATACTACCTTCGTCTCACTAACACACCAATAAAGTAATCCTATGCCTCTCAGGGTCAGATTCTGGTTGGTTGTTGTGTCCGGTGAGTATATTTGATAATGGATTGGGGTGAAAAACAACAATCATTGAAAACAGTTGTTATGTAGAGGGTAAATCACACCATACTTCCTCCAGAGGTAGCCTTCCACAGGCCATATACATAACAATCAATCGGTGGTGGTCAGTCTGGGTCTTGGATGGTGTTGAAATCCACAGAATGGCGAGGTCAGAGATGGGAAAAATGTTGGATTTCAATCGATGATATTGGATGGGGCCTGTCAGCTCCAACACAGAAGCGGAAGCAACTTCCAACAGTCGATTTCACCTCTTAAAAACATAACAAACAAACAGGAACAAGTGACACAACAACAACAACAACAACAACAACAACAACAACAGACAAGAAGATAAGAAAAATACCACTTTTTTGAATGGAAAAAAGAGTGCTTTCTGTGAGACAGAATCATCAGGTTTTGGGATGTTTTTGTCCAAAAACACCCTAAGCGACAATCAACCACACCAGACAACATTAATAATTTTGGATGACTGGAACCAAAAAGCGTTGTTTTTGCCGTGCAAATTTTGAATTTCATGGCAAAAGCAAGGGAAAACGGGAATAAAGTTGAAACCGATTTTTTGTTGACTGGCACACCTTGCAAGCATGTACCTAAACGATTCTTGCGGTGGAACAGCTGAAAACACACCAATACACACCCCAACGCAATTCTTGGGTTCAGGCATGATTGATGCTCTTGATCCAGATGCATTCTCATGCATTCTGATAAAGAAAACAAATGGAATTACACACAACAATCAACCAATAATTGTTCCTATTGTCCCACACAAGTGAAGGATAAAATAATGCATTAGATATTTTATCATTACTGCATCAATAATTCCATTAACCCTTTTCATCATGGTTGATGGTTCAATTAGGTTGTTATATTCAGTGACTCGTGGAAAGACTCTGTCTTTTCATCTGACATCTTTTTAGACTTTACATAGGAATTTGTCTGATCATAATTTGAAGAAATGTAGTTGGTAGCAACATGGCATGTAGCTCGCACCTTTTAAAGAATATTAATAACAAATCAGTACAATCTCTAATTTTTAAGCTTAAAAGCAGACACAATAAAAATGATGCTCGCAGTTACTTGCATTGAGCTCACAGCTATGACAGTTAAATTTTAGACATTGCTTAGGAATTAGTACAGATTGTAAGAATTATTAAGCAAAAATATCTACCCACTCAGGGATTCTGAAGCTTACAACCAGGGATGTTTGAGACAAGGAAGAGTTTCACTGGAACTGTAGTGTATCTTAAAGTAGCCCGATCATGCTACAGAGTGTTAATCAGAAGACTTTGACATTATTATTAGGGACAGAAACAGAGCTCACTGCATGTGTAAGCTGTGTTCAGGACATGATATGTATAGAGTGGAGATGTCAATGGGTAATGATGTTAAGTTACCAATGGTAGTTGAAGTTGACAACAGAGGAGCTAGGGACTTAGCAGCTCAGTTGGGGCCACATTAGGCATAATTAAACGTGAGACTTGTTCACTTTCTGAGAGAGTTGAAGAAACAAGGAATGATGATGTTGAAACACATTGCTGCAGAGCAAGGCTGTCATTTTTACTAACAATGTGGATTCCAGCTCAATGCATAGTTACATAGTGTCTATGTATTGAGAAGATAAATTGTTGAACAAGTTGAAAGGACTGGATACACCCCAATTATGAGAGAGTGTTAGAAGGTTTTCAGTTATCTTAGGGGTATCATAAAGTTTATTGTTAGGTCATGGAAACTAATCTCGTGGGAGCATCTTGTCAAGTTACAATCACAGTTACACTGACACACTACAATTAGAAGCCTTTCAGCAATTTACAATCAAACACTCACTTGTTACCACTCAAGAACAACTAGAAAGAAGCAATAATACAATCCAGGCCATCGACAGAACATCTCATGATGAAGCAAATCAACACCGTTCAGAGGATGATAAAGCAAAGCAGCTACTCTTAAAGTCAGCCTACATTTGAGCGACTCCAAAATACGGTGATGGTACATCCTCTTAAACAGCCGAAACATACTGGTTTGCCGTTCTCGTCAGACAAACTATTCCCCGCAATGGAATTTAATATAGAACCAGTGGGGTTAGAGGGAAGAGCATGTTGACATGATCACAGTAAAGAACACACAAAGTGTGCTGATGGGATTGGTGCCATGAACACCAAAGAAATTCAGAAATATGGGACCAATAATGAAAGGATACCCAGGATCTACTCTAGGGTTGGTAAGAGCTCATCATAGATAGCACTCTAAAAAACTACCTACACAAGATACAATACCTTTCCCTATTTTGATTTTGGCATGAAAAATACAACCCAATGGGATTTCAAAAACAACATTGAT
>JALLAY010001104.1:0-11483 GCA_036939635.1 Cyclotella baltica
TAGCGAACTTGTAGTGTGAACACTTTGTTTTTTGGTAATTCATTTGTTATAAGCCTGCTTAGAGTAATCTGTGTTTTTTTCTGGTGACACAAATAATTTGTTATTGAATTTGCTGCACTGGCATTTCAGTGAGCTTGAGTTGTAAATACTCAGTTCGTTAAATCATGCCATGAGGATTTAAGTTTGAAAATCAATATTCACGGATTTGGTGCTTGGGTTGAGATAAGGAGCATTCCTACTGTTAGTATGACTGCCAGGCCTGGGTAATTTATTTTGTTGTCTCATACGTAAACCTAATTTGAAGTGGTTTTGCTTTTTCCCTGACACATATGGTGCATGTGAAGCTGTCATAGGTAATGTGTTTATCATCAAACTAATCAGTGCTATGATGTTCTTTTGCTTTGACAGAATCAATCCAAACTTGTATTATTGACATTCTTCTTGCTTCCTGTATAAGCCTGCAGTCTCTTAAAGTATAAAAAGACAACCTCAAGTGAATATTATACTTACATAGTTGTTAGGAGAAATTCCTTTACTACAGACATGAAATGGACGGACAATTACATGGTCCACCAGTTTGGGGTGTCAGAAGAAGAACTACACAGAACTAGGCTGTATGATGTATCAGCTTATTACTCTATAATTGCTTATTATAGCGTATTAATGCAGTTGTTATGTTTCTTTTTTGAACTGAAACATAACTCAGATAGGTTCAGTCTAAGATAGTCATTCACCGTATCTCATGTGTTCTATAATTGTATCTCTTTCGGCACAAGTAGAATATGTCAGTAAATCAGTTGCTTATTCATTTTTAGTTATCCTAGTTTCAATTGAATAGTGGACCATTTTCAGAAAAAAAACTATGGTACCTACTATTATTACTTGCTGTATGGACAATTCATTTTGTGCGTTGGCCAATCAACAAGTTGGCACTCTTTTGAACAGTACAAGACACACTTACATGGGCACTCTTTCATTTCTTTTACTTCAACGGCATTTCCACATACACCACAGTAGGCGCTCACTGAACTGACTGAAATGCACGGGCGAGACATGTGCTTGCGCATTTCCGTTCGTGATATTCCATCCTTCAAGAATTCAGATTGCATGTGGGACAAGTCATTTGATTTGATCCCCAAAAGTAATCTTTCCATATCAAAGGTTTCTGAGTGATAGCCAAGAATACATGCATGATATTCCTCGACTGAAGTCAAAGTCAATCGGAATGCTCGAATAATTGCTCTTCTGGCCGCTTTGGGTTGTCGATATTCTTCTTTCAACACAAGTTCAAGTTCAATTGAAAACTTCTTTTCGATGATTTGTAGCAGCATCGACTCTCTTGGAGAAATTCCTGCTCGGTTAATGAGAGCAAAGAGAACTACATATACCTTCAACATCATGTAATTCATTTCACCTGTCATTTTCTTGCAGATTAAAACGTGCAAGATGTTTCTATCATAATTCATCAGCAACGAACACAAACATTCAGCCAGATCACGAGTTGGGTTGCTCGGTTGGTTTCCTTCGATGTCTTCAAACTCTTCTTCAAGAGTCTTCTTTAGATTATCCCAGTCCCAATGTAGATGCCCCATTTCACTCATTGCAGCAACCCTAAATTCCTCAGAATTAATGTAATCTCCAGCGTAGTAGTATGCATCCGCAGCATTGTTATTCAATGTGAATTTCGATAATCGTGCGTCTTCTCTGATCCCAAGCTTATGTGCGTTCACCAAGTCTACACATATCCCTGCAGAGTTGCTATGGTCTCCCGCCATCCGTAAAAAATGTCCAAGACTATAAAGAACCTTCATTTCTGTCGAATCACCAACATCGTTCAAATTTCGATTGAAGATAATGTCAGCATGGATCAATTTCAGATCAACAGAATGATTATAAAGAGCCATATCAGTGCAACGGCAAATTAAACCGTTGACCAAATAGTTAACAAACTTCAGGTCAATTAGACATCCTTTCTGACGCAAGAACCGTTGGCTTAGTAACAATACCAACAATTCCTTTTCATCCAAAGTCATTTTTACATTTGCAGCAAGGTTCCTAAATGCAATGTTGCCGGCTATGTCAAGTGAAAATGTTATGATTGGTGATTGATGAGAATTCATATAACCTTCCAAGATAAATCTTTCAATAAATAAATAAATACATATTAAATCACGCTTATATCTACACAAATACAAATTAGCATGGTCCGTTGGATCTTTTGAAATGCCAAGGCTTAGTCAGCATGGCCGCCGAGAGGCAACGGTGCGCGAAGCGCACCCTTCGATATGACATCGGGAAATGAACAATCTAAGTGTGTTCACGGCACGTCACTGGGGAGCTATCCCTGTTTTACCGCTTTACTAAGTCAGTCTGGCCGCCGCCGTTTATTAGATTTGTCATCAATTGAACCTGAACCGCCTGTAATTACTCGCGGACGCTTCTGCGCAGTTGGCCGTATGTCATTCTCTCCATATGGTATTGGTGGAGAATTGCCGGGTTTGTTAGTGCTGAAAATTGGTCTGCCTGCTGCATTCCGTCTTGGCGCCGCTCGTCGGCCTGCCTTCACTGCGGCCCTGATAGCATGAACCCAATAGCTCTGCTGCTCCGTCTCCGCTGTCCGTAATTGCTTGAAATCAATCTCCAATAGGAACTGACTCTCTTCTGGCACCTCGTTCAAGGGTAGTTGGGCGTACTTGTCTATCTCTTGAAGAATCTGTTTCCGTTCCGCCAACGCGAGCATCCCCACCCGCGAGTGGTGTTTAGAGATGTTCCTGTAGATCCACTGTCCGTGTGTGATATGCAACAGCCGTCCTATAAACCTCGCTGTCCAGTCGGCTGCCGTTAATAATGATGGGCAGGTTAGGAGGTAACCTGCCTGGATTTCACGAATGTGAGTGGATATATGCCCTTCCATCATCAGATCCCATCCTATCGTGTCTTGCGACATTGCCAACTTCCCTCCTTCAGCCCAGCCCGTGATAAGGGACGTATATTTGGTTGATCCTCTCCCTTTAATATATGCTATGAGCGTCCGTAATAGTTCTGGGTCTGTGCCATTTTGAGCCATCCACGTTTCCAGCTCACCCACTTCCTGCCGAAAGAGCGAGGTACGACCAGGATCCTGACAGTGCAACAAATGTTTGGAGTCCTCGGATGCCTCCCCACAGTTGGGGCAGGCAGTGTTTGGTGCCCCAAACCACCGCGCCATATTTTTTCCTGTAGCACAGAAGGACGATCCTTGCTTGCATAGCCACGTTTTGAACATGTCTGGTTTTCCTTTAAGAGCTTTATCCCGTGCTTCCCAATCGACATTGTCAAATCGCGAGGATGTCCAGCCCAGCTCTTTCACATAAAATTGCCTCGCCTTGACACGACCAATCTGGAAGCGAATTTCGGATCCGACCTCTCCACTGATTTTATTGCCTTTATAAGTAACCTTGATTGTTTCGTATGGGAGCGTGCTACTTTGGTCTCGGAACTCCTGGGGGTGCTTAATCCTCCGTAGCAGGGCGGCCTTGGCGAGCGTATCGCATTTGCAATTCAGCTTTTCTTCGGTGGTTAAGTTTCGCCAGTGCTTCTTCTCGTCTTGGTGACCATAAACATGCTGATAGGTTAAGGATTTCTTGAGCTTGGAATGAATAGACCGAAGTGCCCGACGGATGTCACCGTGTTTTGCGCCTGACGGTATTTTCTTCCTCCTTTCCTTGGCTTTGTTGAGCCCGCCTAGGTTGTCACACACTACCGTTGCCTGAACGCCGTCACACATGTCGTAAAATTCTTGTACCGCTAAGAGGAAGGCGTGTATCGCAAGCAATCCTAATAGCTCGCCCCTGTACGACCCAGCGATGATATTTTTCTCCGAAAAGGATCCTTTTAACACTATCCTCTTCGTGACTGCACAATAGATCAACCACCCTGCTGCGCAAACATCATCCTGAACTGATCTGTTGTAAGAGCCGTCTGTGACACAGATTGCCTGCCCGCTCATCACCGCCTCTACCATTGCGTCAACACCAAAGGGAAGGTAAATGTGTTGCCACATCCAATCACCTCCCTTAGAGCGGAGGTATTCTTTGAAAGATTCCTCCGTGTCGTTCCGCTGAACACATAGTTTAGGTCCTGTGGCTAACTTGTTGACGCCATTGTCCAGGTACTCGACGGACACTGGGATTGGAGCAGAGCTGTCCTCCTCGTCGTTGTTATTCGAGGCATATACATATATTTGGCTCTGACGGGTTGTTCTATCAGTCGATATTGACGGTCTCCTGTACCAATAGCTGTTACCTGCCCTTCTTTGCTCGAGCCGGTCACCTTTGGGGTGATAGAACCACTCCCACCCCCTATGTGACACACATAGCCACTTGCCCAATGTTATTGGCAACGTGCGGTCCGGAAGTAGGTAGCGATCCCACACCTGGTTCCATACCTCCCAATCTTGAGAACTTGGCTGCTCTTTTGGGAAATTGAAGCTAGTCGCAAAGGAGTAATCTACTGATCGCATAACCCTGCTTGGATCAATTCTCCGGCCGTCCGCTGTTACAATGTCGGAAAGGAAGATTGCCTTGAGATAAATTCGCACCCTGTTGAAGCTAATTAACTCATCACCTTTCAAACCAATCAACAACGCAATTTGTATGAGGATTCGGTCGTTTTCCCTCGGAAAGTGCAAGGTTGGATAAGCTATCCACACCTCCAGACCAAATTTATCAATTACTTCCCACACAGATCTAACCCAACTATGCGTACACATCTGACCAAGTGGTTCGTATTTTTCTTCAAAAGGACTGCCCATGCAGCCCGCTTCAAGCTGCAGATACTCAATACTAGCCCTTAGGGTACCTCCGATCGGTGCTGGATTATCCCAATGTTGGAGAAGCATGTTGAGCCTGCTAATAGTCACCTCGGTAGCGAAGTCCTGCAAACCACAACCGCCAAAGGTTGAGTGCATGTAGCGATAACCAGATCGTATGTGTCTGTTGATGCCTAGATGCGGCAGCACTGAATACGCAAAATTTCCGCATATTTCCGTGAGGTCTGTCAGAGGTGATGCTATTATCCCCAACCCATACTTGATGCTGGACCATAATTGCAGTCTGTAGCTTACCCACGCATATTTGGAAGGCAAATGCCCGTTTTTGAGATTTGCCAACCACACTTCCGCTCGACAACTGATGGATTTCCATTTATCCGTCTTTTTTCCCGGTAATCTCAAGTGACCGTTGTCATTGCCGTCAGGGGCAGCGCGGATCCCCAGCGTAACGCGTGTTGTATGTGACGGAAGTAACGCTATTTTTTCTGACTCCCCGTTGGGCAGGACAATCTCCAGATCCATATCTGTGGGCGGTGGAGAATATTCCCATGAACCGTCTGGCTTCCAGGAGTAGTCTATTAAATGGCCGAAGCATTTCTCACCCTTCAGTGTGCCGCCACTGACGTTGAGTACGTGCGACCATGTTTTTGCACTCTTTTTCACCTCGTTCCTCATCTCCAGTGTACTAAATGTTTCATCCATTGTAACCATATCTACATCGTCCACAAAAAGCACTCCCGCTGTATCTACCCGCACCCTACGGATAGGTGAACTGAATCTGGCGCCGTGCCCTTGTCGTTTATATCCTCTTAGCAATACCGCACTAATGACAGACCATCCCGCGGGCGATGCTGTGTTGCCTTGGCATAGACCATGAATTATCATGCCAAGTATGGCAGTCATATAAATAACTGACTCGCCAAACCCGGTGCGCAAGAAGAACTTCATTCGCTGTATTGTTCCTAACATCGCTGCCACGGCAAAAATCAGCACTCCTATGGCCTGGAAAACCAGTGATGCAAAGGGGTGGGCAATTCGGTCGTAGCAGTTCCCTGCATCAGCCGAGAGGATCCCAAGTGGGATCTTAGATTGCCGTGAGACATCACATAGTAACCGCTTGAGAAATGCGCCGTCCTGGCCGTCACTTTGTTTCTCTGCATACTGTTCATCGGGGATCAAACCTGCTTCTCTTGCTACCTCCATCATCCTGTCCCCGAAGATTAGCCGGTTATGCATATTGAAATCTGCTTCCATCAGGAGTATTGCCCGCAATTTGTTCACCAATGCTATTCCGGCAATTTTTTCCAGGAGTACTGTCATTCCTATCCCCCACCGAGATGGAGCGCAACCTGTCCTTGCTACATAACTGATTTTCTTGGCGAAGAATTCACTCAAAACATCATCTCGACTAGCCGCAATGTAGTGCGTGAAGTGTATCTTACTCGCGGAGGAAGATGTTTTTTCCGACACCCTTTTCCAGTACAATTGGAATTCCTCCCGGCTCAATGTTAGACGCACGGCTCCTTTTGTGACAACCCTTGCAATACGGCTTATTTCTTCAATCATCAGAGCCGTAGTGTCACTTGTCCCCTCTGGTAGAGTGTATTCGCCTTCTAGTATCTGCTGAGCTAATTTTCCATCTGCCAGATAACCTAGTTCTTGGCCCAACAGCCCTTGACAAAGTGGTGATGATTCTGCCGCGCTAAATCGTTCTTGAGTCTCTTCCCGAACAACTCGCTCAACGTCCTCTTGCGATGTATATTCTACCTTGACGCCATCCTCTATTCTCTCGACCCGTGTGACAGCATTGCTTCTCCCACCATTTTCCTTGAACGTGAACTGAAGAGTGGACCACATTTTACTATTTTCTTCTCTTTCCATCATAGTACGGATTGCCTTGCTCCGTTCTTGGTCATTTTTCATTTCAGCGTCGAGGAGTCTAGATCGTAGGTGTTCAGATCGTAGTTCTGGCCCATTTTTTCCTAACTCCCTTTTCCATGACTTACAGATTCGGATACCTTCTGCGATTTGTTCATCATCCCACTTGGATGGTGCTATAATACCAACTTTGCGAGCTCGTTTGTAAAGGAGACCGGTGTTAGGAACCCTTCCGTCCAAGGCCCTCATCATCTCCCTTAACAGTCTGGCCCGCTTATGCCATAGAGAGACTTCTGGAGAGAAAGGTATATCTGCCTGATATATTTTCCGGCATTTCTTTTCGCAGCTCAGCTGTATCTCTGCCACCTGCACATCAAGAGCCTCGAACTTCAGTTTGTCTTCCTCACTGGCCTCGCCTTGGATAACGAGATTCTGCTCGAGTCTGCACATTCTCTCGTTGATTTTGTGAATACTAAATTGTTCCCGTATCAGCTCCAAGTACTTCTCGACACATTGCTCATTTTTAGTGGTGAGGCGTCTGCATGCGGGATACACAATCTTCTTCTCGTTGGTTCCGAGAGCGGAAAAGGTACTAAACTCGAAAATGCATGCTCTATGATCGCCTGGACTCGCGCTAAAAGGTAGCCACATGATCCCTGTGATATCAATGTCCGACGTTGCCCATACTCCGTCTATTGGCTTGGAACCGCTATCGTGTGTTTTGGGACAGAGTTCGCTCAGAAAATCTTGTGTAATCTCTCGCAAACCGATTGTCTCATGAGTGAGGTTCCTGCATAGCTTGCCTGAAATCACATGCTCGTTTGCATCCATCATCAATATGATCCTGTCACCAGATGCTCTCCATACTTGCAGCTGCCAAAGGAAATCCGATTCAAATAGATCTCGGGGGCGTATGTGCAGACCATTTGTTTGGCAATATCGCACATGCTGCTGGTACACAGAGCCTGTTCTCTCAGATCTCTCTGGTCGGACACCATAAGCGTGGACGATCCTTGTACGATGCCCCTGCTTGGCTTGGATGATGAAGCTTGCCCATCTTCCTAGATTACGAAAATCGTTATCACCCTGCCTATAGTAAGGGAGTATTTCCCCGGATGCTACCATTGCCACTCCACCTTGCTGCCGCTCTCCTATCTTTTCGCTTTTGTTGTAAGCTACCGTGCTCCTAGATACTTGTTCAATTCCTGGGAAAAGAGATAGGAGCCGCTTACCCCGTCTGGCTGCAGCCCAATTGATGCCTACTTCAGCCATACCGAAGAATTGGATATCAAAGGCTCTGAGAAGAAATTCAATATGGGATGTTTTCTCATTTTTTGATTTGTTGGTGACTAAGCCATTAATCTGCAGCGACATCCCTCTGAATGTCCCGTCTGGCCGTTCTTTAGATAATGATCCCAGTCTGGGGTGCTCCTTCTCTGTTGTATTCCTGTCCATCTCTATTTGGGCATTTATCATCTTTGTAACGTTGTTATCGCTCCAGAATTCATCTTCCACCGCTGCTTCCACTTCTTCCTCAGTGACCCTGTTCCGCCTTTTGTCAAAGGACCGCTTCCTAAACAATGCTAGTATGTCTTCGTGTGATAATTTTTCTATAAAATCCCCCGGTTTTGGTGCTGCCCACTGTTCATTTTTCCGCCTGTGCTTAGCAGCACGGCGGCCCGACCCACGGCAGCGTGTGGGCCTGGATGAACGCCCCTGTCGACCACTATTACGTTTTGCGTTTGCCCAGGCTGCCTCCCCACCGGTGGTCCTCGGTGGGTTACAGCCTCGGCTATCTATTTAATGCCGGCCGAAGGGTCGGCCTGCTGGTTGCCCTCAAGGTTTGCACCCTCAGGGTTCTCACCAGACTGTCCCTCCGGCTCGCCTGACTGCTCTTGGTCGTCAGACTTGTATGCTGTCTGCTTCTCACTTTTGCTAGACGCTGCCCGATCATTACTAGCCAGCATCGCCGATAGCTGCTGCTCAAACTTCAATTGCATTTCCTTCATCTGTCTGTTCATCTCTGTTTGCATGTTACGATTGCTTTCTTCTAACTCCTTGATTTTCCTCTCGTATGCCTCTGCCTGCTCGCTTTGCCTCGTTTTCTTCCCCATTTCCTTTAATTCGTCTAGGTCATCCCTGCGTATGCCAGCTTTGGTTGAAAAGGCGGTGTCGCCGTCTTCTTCGTCATCATCTTCGCTATCTGATTCGTCATTTTCTTCCATAACTGTGCTCTCGTTCCTACTATCTTCATCGCTATCCTCTGAGTCTTCTTCCAAATCACTGATATCCTCTTCTTCATCATCTTCGTCTTCATAAGCCTCGTAAACTGTCTCACTGAAAGATTGGTCCCCTACACTAGCCATGTCATCTAAATCTATGCCACCGATCTCGCCTGGCCCGATATCACTGTGCTGTATCTTCTGCTTCTTATTGACCAAACTCTGCTTAACGTCTTCCCCCTCTTTCAAAATAAATGGTGACGAGCCAAAATTTAGTTGGTTATCCGCATCGCTCCCTGTAGCAATCTCGATGATTTTATTTGTTTTGGAGTTGTATTTAGAATTCATGGCGATAGTGGCGGTCTCAGAGTCCATACTAGTTGTGAAAAGGCGCTTGACTGATCCCATGTCCCATCCCCACTTCCAGCAGGAGTGCCAAATGTATGCTGGCATATTCTTGGCTACGTTCTGTACAAAATCCCGAATTTCAGGGACTTTGTCCCAGTGCCACACCTGGTAGTCTCCGCTTCGCAACTTAAAGGCATACAAGAAGATGTGATATTTCCTGCCTCCTATCTTGATGTACAGACGTCGGATTAAATCCCTCAGGGTCATTTCCTTCGGTCTTCTCTTTGGTGCCGAGGGCAATTCACAATATATTGCCGCAGGTGCATCTATATCAACAACTCCGGACAACACAAAATTGCCAACAGATCGGTTTGTGTTTTGGTGGTCTGGCAGTAATTTGCGGAACGCCTCCCTTCCGGCCACGTCAACGTCTTCTGTTGGGCATTTTTGCAGAATTGCCTGATCGCCAAAGAGCCGTTTTACACCTCCCATTCTCTTCAGTTCTGCCACTGCTGCATCAATCCTCTCACCACACTGGGCTGCATATTCAATATGGATTGCCATCTTCCATGACGTGTCTTTCGTTGGATCACGCTTTTCCCAAGCTCCCCCTTTCGGATATGTCCGTCTGGCAATGATGTCTGGGAAATCGATATCTTTCCAATCAATCTCTACAGAATTCAACTTTTCTTCAAAAGCAACTGCATTCTCCTCCTCGTACAGTTGTTTTAGTTGGATCAGGTTTGCTTCTGCGCATCCGAGAGCTCGATGCAGATCATAGGCGACTGATGGTCCATAACAGTTGGCATGAACTCCTAAGATTGCATATCCCACAGTAGTTCTGAGTTCTTGAATTTCTTTAATGCAGACTGTGCCTTGAACCTGGATTCTCAAATCAACTCGTTGGTATTGAAAGATATCTTCTGCTGACTTGTCAGATAGCAGGATGAACGATCCCTGGAAATTACGAGGTTTGCCAGCTTTAATGTTGTTATCCCAAGACCACGGTAGCTCATCATCCAAGGTGAAGTATCGCTGCCATATTCCATGCTGACCGACCCGGGGAAATTCGCCAGGGGAGCGTAGTGGCTTGGCTTTGGCATTGAAAATGTCCCCGAAGGCACAAGTTGGTTCATATTCCTGTAGTATTCTCATTACATCTGCCAGCTTTTTGTACACCTCTCCACAAGTACTCGTGCAGTAGCCTAGTTTCATAGACCATTGGATGATAGTTGAATTAGCCCATTCCTTTTTCTCCGGAGTACCAGCCTTGCCGGCATAAGAATCACTCTTTTTCGCTTTGGCGTTCTTCTTGGTGGTGGCTGTTTTTCCTTCATTGTTGGGAATTCCGTCCTTGAATTTGGCTGATTTAGGAGTGGCTGTGTTTTCCTCCTCTTTGTCCCCTTCGTTCTCTCGTGTTCCATCGGGGGCCTCTTCCTCGTCCTCTATTTCTATTTCCTCCCTCGGTATCTGCTTGTGTTTAGTGGGGTTGGATGAATCGATGCTTCGTCCTCGGGAAGCACGTTTCTTCCCCGTCGACTTGCTTCGTGGTTTTGCCGGGGCAGATGAGCCTCTACTTCTTCCACTATGACTGTCTCTGGATTTCGACCTTCCTCTCGCTGCAGGGGGTTTCTCAGCAGCTGTTTCCTTCTTCCCTGCTTCTTTATTCTTTTCCGCATTCTTAGGCTTCCGTCCTGTTAGTTTTTGTTGAGCCACTCTTTCCTTTCTCGCTGCCTTCTCCTGGAGCTTCTGGGTTTGTGCTTGTGCTTTCTTTTTCTCTCGTTCGCTCAATCTCTCAGCTCTTGCATTCCAGGCCTCACCAGTATCCATAGACTCTTGTCCTGTGTTTTTCCTCTTGGGATCATTCACTTTGGGGGGAGAAGAAATTTCCTGTTCATCCTTTGTGGGCCTTGATGGGGTGCTGGGGTTATCCCGTTTCTTATTCGCCATCTTGATGTTTGCTCGAGATTCCGACGTAGGGCACCGAGGTTCCGAAGTAAGACACCGAAGATTCGAGGTAGGACACTGAAGTTCCGAGATAAGACGCCGAAGTTTTGGGGTAGGATACTGAAGTTCCGCGGTGGGGCACCGAAGTTCCGAGGTGGGGCACCGAAGTTCCGAGGTAGGACACCGAAGTTCCGAGGTAGGACACCGAAGTTCCGAGGTAGGACACCGAAGTTCCGAGGTAGGACACCGAAGTTCCGAGGTAGGACACCGAAGTTCCG
>JALLAY010001105.1:0-11482 GCA_036939635.1 Cyclotella baltica
GGCTTCGGGACGGGCCGTTGACGGTTCCACGGTTTCACAGACGTCGCCGGAGCCATTACTAATATGATCGGAAGGGGGAGGGCCGTTCAAACGGCCGAAATGTAAGTTTGGTTGCTTTCGAATTGCATTTTTCGAACGAAATTCGGCAAAATATTAACTGATGCCGTTGCTTTATTGACAAGGTGGCCTCAAAGGGTTGAGGATGGTGACGTAGGGGAGAGAAACACACAATTGGAAAAGCAGGAGGAGGATAGGAACACACGGACTTCTGTGGGAAGAAGAGGGGGACGTCGACAAATTATCCGGAGGGGATTTTCGGTTTCGCAGGTAAGCTATCGTGAGCTAGCTTGTTTACAATTGTTTAATTAACACTTACTCACAATTGGATTTTATTTTAGCTATTGAGAGAAGGGCGTCATAAGAAAGGGGGTTTACGGTCCAGAAGAAGGGTATGGCGAGAGAAACAATTTAATGGTGACAGGAGGAAGGAGCTTGAAGTAGAAGCGTTGAGACTGGATCCGTTGGATCTTCCTGGACAATTTTCAAGGTGATTGATGGATTTGAATCGGACGATTGGGGGCCGAGATAGTCTCGTGCACCAACATAAACGCTCCTGCCTCCTCCTGACCATTGCCGAGAACGGCTCCTGAGTAAGTACAAACAACGTTTAGCTTCATTTTTATCAATCGAAACCAATACAAAATAATTAACATTGTTATTCTACGTTCTTGCTTACATCAGGGAAGAGAGATGACCTCAACACACTCTTCCTAATCTACGACGGAGCCCTCGTCTTCACCATGTTGTGTGCCGGCATGGTGCCGGTTCTAGGCGTGAAAAGAATGTTCTTCTCTTGAATCTCCGAGGTTCTGCTGGTGGGGCTTTTGGATTCTGGTGAGACTTGATTCTGCTGCTGTTATTCTGACGTCTGATTATAGGCACTAAAGCATCATTGATCCTCTAACAAACTGCAGGTCCATTGGTTTTGCCTTCATCTACGGATGTCATTTTATTTGACACTGATATGGAGTTTTGGTGCGTTTCTATGACAGATATTCAATCAATTTGTACAAATGTACTCACCACTGTCGCATCGAATGCACTTTACGTCAGGTTCTTCCAATACACCTCTGCATGCGCCTTGTCTTCTATTGTGGCTGGAACAATTGCTGAGAGCACCAAAATGATGGACAATGGCTTACCTGTGCTACTCTATCTTTCTCTGCGGTAAGATGCATCGCCGATCTCTTGCATCAAGTGCATTGAGAAGTGACACGAATTAAAACTCATCTTTAATTTCAATTGTCCCTTGCCAGGCGCTGCTCTTGTCGTAGTATTATTCTTGGTACTCGTCGCTGACGTTTCTACGACAATGACGGAGTTGAATTAGATGAGCCCAAGTATATGGTTCCTCATTCAGTTTCTTTACAGGTAATATGTGTTTATGCTGAATGCTTTGTGTGATTATACAGATGCTGACAAGTTGTTTCTATCATCTCTACATGCACTGGAACACTTAGAGCTATTTACTTTGGTTGTTTCCAAAGATGCACACTTGCTCTCTGGTTAGGCTGGTATGGTTTCAACCCCGGAAGTGCCATTTACATCAACAGTGCTGCATGCTGCGTTCGGTGATGTTGCTTTCTTGCCGCTGTGTACACCACACTTGGATCTGCAGCCGGTGCGTTCAAGGAAAACTGGAGTAAGGGTATTGGACTGGTTGGCACGGTATGAACAAATGAATTTGGCGCTGGTAGTGGAATGTGAGGCTGGGGTTTAATTTGATAGACCCTGATGGTTCTTGATGCAGAAGCTACCTGCCCTCAACCAGGCAGTGGGTTATTTCTATGCTTAAATCAAGGCACAAGGGTTGGACTCAATAGTATGAGTTAGTGAATTTGTATAGTGAAAAGTACATCAGCATAATATTAAGTTATCATTTTGAGCATGAGCACACACAATAGGTATTAGTTTATCTCAATGATGTATCCACTGCATCTAGCATTATCTAGAGAGTGTGACTACTGTTGTAATATACGTCAAAATGCTTCGCGATGGAAAAAATACCCTGTAAATCCCTTTATAATCCCACGAAAACCCCATAAAACCCGTAAAAAATCCGCGAAAACCCGTAAATTACCCCTCATGGCCCATGGAATTTTCATGCTAAAATTTTTATCAAATCCAAAACGGTTTCATCCACTGTAGAGACACTTCCTGACCGATTTTTTCGATGAAACCAAAGATCCCCTCTTAATGAACACAATCTCTATCATATTGCCAAGTTTCATAACAATCAGAGGACTTTTATTTTTTGGCCATTCTATGAATGCACCCCCTAATAACAATGTCTGTGTCATATTATTGTTAGTCACTAAGCAGATTTTGCAACATTTCAAAATGTGTGACTAACTTAGTTAAATAATAGTTTGTTGAAAAGTGGGAATCTGAGGACAACATTGTTTCTGGGTCGTTCTCCATAAATATTCAAATGTTATGACTACGGCAGAAGACAGTATCCATTATTGATTCCTACGTCAATTTTTATACGGAATTTCTCTACTTAAAACTTGATTGAATTATTGGGCGGTGATTCTGGTTTACTATTCGGGTTAATGTTGGAAATTAATATTTTCAACACAATCATTTCGTGGTCGAAGAGTCTTATTGATGCTTAGACTAAGAAGGTAACTGATTGAAATTGTATGACAATTCTGTTGTTATTCACTGATGAAATTTGGATATTTCTATTCAATACTTCAATAAAAGATGGCTAGGAGTAAAAGAAGAACAGGGCACGTGGACGTGGCAAGGGAGCCTGGTGGGAGCGGTGCAAGTTGCAATGAAAGCGGTGACGAGAGTGATGAAGAACTATTTGATTCTGGTGATGACAACGTTGACGGTCACAAGGTCTATCTTAAAATGGAGGAGGTAAGTCGTACAATGAAATACGATGCAACACAAAGTATTAGTCTAATAATTGTAACAACCGCATACATTATCTGCAGTCGACTGGGACAGAGGATGATTTGGCCTTCAACCTTTAATACAAAAACACACAAGAGGAAGGATGGATTGGGGAGACCGTGGATGGTACTTCAACGCTACAGGAGTTAAGAGAGATGGTAAGAAACTGTTGTCTCAGGGATGGAGGTGATATTGGCGAAATGAAGACGGACGAAGCAATTATTATTATGACGTTCTCCCTGGGACGGGAAGAGTCCAGTGTTGCGGTTGCGGCTGCTAGCAAAAGAGGGGAAGAAGATGATGAGGGGAGTGACAACCAAGGAGCTTCAAAGACTAATGGTGTTGCGGCTGCTAGCAAGAGAGGGGAAGAAGATTCTGGGGGCAATGACAACCAAGGTTCTTTGAAGAATAATGCAGCTAGCTGTGGGCCACTATCGGTGAGGAGGGCAATACACGTGCAACAAAACGGAGACCCAGAGCAATGGAAACTGTTGGTCAAAGTAGAAGAAGACGAACACGAGTTCTTCATTGATGGCAATACAACTTGGGAACAGTTAATTGAAATGATTAAATCAAACACAGGAAGGGATTATGAGGAGGGATGCTTGTTGAGGACAATGCGTGGGATGGCTTTCTTGCACTCTCATCGTTTGTGCATTTACTTTCATGAGGGTGATCTGGTGAGTGGCACGGCATGGCTAAAGTGCTTAGATTGCAAGACCATAAAGAAAAGAAAGTGCTACTAGTGTTTGTTGATGGGTAGTTAGTTACCGTAAGGAAATTTTAAATGCCTACATGGATAGTATTCAATTAATTATTATGATAGTTTCTACATTGAAAATTGTATGGATTATTTGACTGTTGAAAAGAAGTGTAGTAACATTGGGTTGACAAGGTCTTTCATGCACAAAAACATATTTTGGTTGGAGAATATATGTGTTTTGATCAAACTTCCTAGATAGCTATCCTATTACGGTGGATCACATACATGAATGTCCTAGTAGGAACAACGTTCATATTTGAATGAGAATGATTATGTTCGTGGGATGAGTTGGTATTTCTATGACATGAACATGACGTGGTTTTGGTGTGTTTTAAGATTAGTGTCACTGGGAATGTTATTCATGCTCGGGGATGTAAAACATCTACTTTGATGTTATGGGATTTATAATGCTTATGTCAAAAATTGTAATTAAGAATTTCTGGAGGGATCCGGTATGTGTAAAAAACATAACATGTTAAACACAAAGGGGTTTATTCGACGTGTCGAAAAAAGATAACTTGATATATTTATGCACAGCAATTGGACGTGAGCTCTCATTTAAAAAGCGTGTCAACTGAACAGCATGTGTTTTTTGCTTTACAGATGTAGTGGGGGTAGTTGCAAACTTGGAGGCAACTGTGGAAGTTGTCAAAAAAACACTGTAGTTAGCTGTAGGCCTAGTTTTAATCATATGAACCCTGCGGATGGGAAAAGTAACTTAGGTGCCCATCAGTGGACCCTCTTCGCTGAAAATTTGCCATGAAAAAATTGCATCATCATGTGGGAAGTCCTTAATTCAAGCATTTTGAAAAAAGTGGTTGATCATACTACTGTACATTTGACTTGAAATGTACACCCCTAAATTGGGGGAGCTTATTGCTCCAACTTCTGATGGTAATTTTCCAATTCCCATCGTTGCATTGAGTCCTTCAGTGTCTGAACCACTCAATGCAACTTTGAATTGTGGTGATCAGCCTACTAGAAGCCGAGATATAAGCTCCCCAAATTTTTACATGGGAATTTGGTGAGAAATTTTTAAAGTTACTTAACAAGTGCATCCATCGGTTGCGACGCGGCACCCGTTTTTTCCGCGCATCCATCGTTTGAAAATTGAATAAAATTATTTAATGAATTTTCGAAATTAATTAAGTAATTCAGAGAACGTTAAGTAACTACGATTAGCTCTACGTCACCCAAAACTGACTTTTCATGACCACGTAGAATCCGAATATGACATCCGTTTTGGCCAAAAAAGGGGTCTTGAAATACCCTGTGGACGCTTGATGTCAAATGTACAGTAGGTACAAAAATTTATAAGGAAAATTTAAGAAGGATAGAGGTTCATACGGCCGACACAGATTCTTCAACATGCAGTCTGAAATTTTTCTTTTGTCAGCCCCTGCATGGGTTAATTTTTAAGAGACGAATTACAACCATTTGCATAGTTGGATCCAAAATTACCACTGAGCCAGTTTTAAAACTGACATGCCAAAATTGCCACCAGCACGGACCTTTCTGTTGCTGAATTATTTGCTGTCTAGGATGGGCCTGTGCCCGATTTGGAGTGTGATTCTCTTTCCGCCAACTGGAGGTACCTCAATTTTATTGGAGAATGTTTAGGCTGAAAATTGCCTGTCTCACAGTCACAGCCATCACCATACACCATCGACCTACCAGCACCCACCACTGCCAACATTGGGACAACACCTCCGCTGCAATCATCCATCACCGCTGCACCCTTACTCACGACGATTGCAACAGAAAGACGCCGTCACAGCCATCCATCGTACTTGTAGCCACTTCATGGCACCAATCGGGATCATCACTGGCAACGGGAAGCCGAACACGAAGCGGAACTCAGGCGCCAGATGTCGGGCAATGAGATGAGCCTGTGAGTCCCCAACGGCATCTACACCCCTCCACAACAGAGAGCCTTTACCTATGGTCCCAACGAACCTACCAACAAGACAATAGATACAAGGGCATCAACACAAGGCCATGAAACAGTCAGAAAATAACGATTTTTGGCCTAACTGCGGCTTAACAAAACACCAAATAGAAAAAGGATGAGGTCTACGATGCAGTGAGAAAGAAGTGACGGCAAAGGAACAAAAGAGTTGGTAGACTTACACAGACGTTTTTGATGAGGGTGATGTGGTCCAAGTACCATTGGCAAATGCTGACACAACCAAGGCTGGTGGGAAAACATTGATGTTGATAGTTGTTGAAAAAGTGGAGCCAAAGAGAAGTGGCATCCCCTAGTATTGGATCAAATGTTTCATCCTAGTTACATGACAACAGTTGCATGCAATCTGATATCTTAGATTTGGATAAAGCATTATCAATGTGGACAGGATTACCAAGAATTATTGTCTCAGGAAAGCAGCACTTTTGGAAACAATTGTAGGTGGACAAAGTAAAGATCTAGGATGCTGCTCATGTTGCCTTGTGAGGATGAGATGTAGTTTGTGGTGTCACGCTGGGATCAATAAAAACTGTGAGAATTATGATCAGTAGAGTAAGATAACGATTAATTATGGGGTGACAATGAGCAATCATGTTCAGGAATACAGTTAGTGGGTAATGTCTTTTGTAGCACCTCAAAGTTCCTCAATGTATCAAGAGATATGTAGGGAACTGAAAAAAGTTCCAAAATTGGAACATTGGACAAATGTGCCAGTTTTGGTACTGGTAGCAAAATTGGTATTCCAAAATTGAAACTAGGGTACAGTTGCAATTTTGGAATTCCAAAATTTCTACCAGGTGGACAAACTTGCACAGTACTGTACTAGTAGCAATTTTGGCATACCAATTTTGGTACAAGCTTGAAGATAATACCAGTGGCAATTTTGACATGCCAGTTTTAAAACTGTCACGGTGGCAATTTTGGCTCCAACAATAGTTGAATACTTAAACATTACAAATCATTTGAGTATTTTGTTTCATACCAGTCTTGGCTTTGACACTCTGACATCTAACAAAAAAACAACCATCACCATGCTGATATGCTTCCCATCCATCAATGATTGCCATCCAACCTCCTCCACGTCCAACACAAAGCCACGTATCACGAAAAGATTGAAGAAATGTTCACCTTCATCTCTGCAAGCAGGTGGCATTGAATCAGTTGACATACGATCAATCTGCCTTTCTCAAATAGGCACAACTTGTTTGGTCGTCAAAAGGAGGATGTAAAAGTGATCCTTATTTAGGTTGATGCATTTCCTTGTTTGCTATGATATTCTCGGGGCTATTTTGTTTTGATGATGTCATTGCAATTGACTCTTCAGTTCTCATTCTTGCATGACTGACTGATTGTCTCATTGCCAATCCACCACCAAAAGTTCTTTAGAATCTTGTTCATAATAAGAACATGGTACGTGTGTGGGCATGATACTTCATTCTCTTTTATCATGTTTTTGTAGTTCTTGTGGTTTTACTGTTGGTTGTTGATTGTGTCTGCATTGCGTCCATTCAATGCATGCTTTTGTGCTCTTCAGAGTTTGTCTTATAAAATGAAATTTCAGTTCATCAAAGAAGTGCTTCGTCTCAATATAATGGATTCGGTCAAATTGCTCCTGGGTACAGTCTCCAAAAAGCATGCCAAAGGGGTCAAAGAATCCAAGAGGAGGCTGGGCACCAAACTTGTCATAAAATGCACCGAGGGAGGTAGAGGCCTTGCCATGATGGTTCATGGTCTATATAAATACATGATTTTATTTTAACCACACATTTCGCCTCCTTCCATCTCATTCTTTCTTGCTCTGTCTCATTCCTGGACGTCAGGTGGGCTTGCTTGGGCTCACTTTGAACAATTTTCAAAGTAAAAAAAGCAAATGCACCATAATTGCGACAGTCGGCTCGTGATCAGCGTCTCCAGCACTCGCTACATTGAGCAACCCAATGGCTAGCAGCCTCGGCTGAATCTAACTGATCAGCGCTACTGATCGAATGGCCCAGACCTTCATTGCCATATCCTCCCAACTACATTGTAGATGTGCAATGAATGCACAAGCTATCCATTGGGGTAATGACCAACCTGTTATGGACCGATCTGAATTGAATGTCCTAGGTTGAAATTGTGTGGCTCCAGTTTCCATTCATTGTGGCAAAACCAATGAACGGAGATGGGGACCGACAATATAGGTCACAAGCCGAACATGCTAGCTACTATAGCTCCTTCCACAGCTGCCAGCAACCGATCACCATCACACACAATTGATTGACTTGATTGTTCTGAAGGCATAACAGCACTAGTGATTGGTTGCTGGTCACCGCTTGTGGAGTTGCAGGTATGTACATGACCACCATGGTTGAATCGATTTCACCTGATTTTGCATGAAAGTAACACTGGTAAAGTAAATAGAGGTGGTGCCATGGTTTTGGATTGATTTTGCCTGATTTTGCATGTAGTAGGCAGTATCTATAACAGGTGAAGTAAGGTAAATAGTAAAAATGTGGTAAATACTTTAACTGATTCTAAGTAGTAGTTTTTGTCTCTATGTATACCCAAAGGTAAGGAGACATGAGATACCAATTCCTCCTTACAGCTCTCACCACTCTCACCAAGTAACGCGGTAAAAACTCAAATCAGAGATTCACATCATCTCACCGCCGTTCATCGCACCGCCCTCACTTTTTTACACACCTCAACCATGTCTCACCGTAAATTCGAAGCCCCCCGCTGCGGTAACCTCGGTTTCCTCCCAAAGAAACGCACCAAACACCACTCTGGGCGTGTCCGCTCCTTCCCGAAAGACAACGACCCGAAAGCACCATGCCACCTCACCGCCTTCCGCGCCTACAAAGCCGGCATGACACACGTCGTCCGCGGCGTAGATCGTCCCGGAGCTGTTATGCACAAACGTGAGGTTGTTGATGCCGTTTCCATCTTGGAGACCCCTCCCATGATGGTTGTGGGTGTTGTTGGTTATTTGGAAACACCCCGTGGATTGAGGACCTTGACCACTGTTTTTGCCGAGCACTTGTCGGAGGAGTTCAAGCGCCGCTGCTACAAGAACTGGTACAAGAGCAAGCGCAAGGCTTACTCCAAGTATGCCAAGAAATACACCGAGAATGGTGGAAAAGATATTGAAAAGGAGCTTGAGCGCATTGCCAAGTTTTGTAAGGTTGTCCGTGTCATCACCCACTCTCAGGTGAAGAAGCTTGGACTTCGCATCAAGAAGGCTCATATCATGGAGGTTCAGATAAATGGAGGTGCTGACGCCAAAGCCAAGGTTGACTTCGCCAAGTCCCTCTTCGAGAAGGAAGTCACCGTCGACTCTGTGTTTGCGAAGGATGAACTTGTTGATGTTATTGGTGTTACCAAAGGTCGCGGATTTGAGGGAGTTACCACCCGTTGGGGCGTCACCCGTCTTCCCCGTAAGACTCATCGTGGTCTCCGTAAGGTTGCCTGTATTGGATCATGGCATCCTGCCCGTGTTTCTGACACTGTTCCCCGCGCGGGTCAAAATGGGTACCACCATCGTACTGAGATGAACAAGAAGGTCTACCGCATCGGGAAGAAGGGAGACAATGCCTCTTGTCAGACTGATGCTGATTTGACGGAGAAGAGCATCACTCCCATGGGAGGGTTTGTGCACTACGGTACAATTAATGAAGATTGGATCATGCTCAAAGGTGCCGTTGTGGGTGTGAAGAAGAGGCCCTTGATTTTGAGGAAGAGTTTGATGAAACATTCTAGCAGGAAGCATTTGGAAGCAACCGATTTGCGTTTCATCGATACATCATCCAAGCTTGGTCATGGAAGGTTCCAGACCGCGGAGGAGAAGGCCAAATTCCTTGGTCCTCTGGCTTCAAAGCAGAAAAGTGCCTAATAATTTGGTCATTATCTGCAGTAGTTTACTTGGCTTAGATTAACTAAAATAAATCAAATTGTGGCTGTTACATGTTTACATCTACTTCTATCTAGTTGTGTGAATAAATTTTGGGACTGCCATAAGAGAGAGTGAGATGATTCACGTGGGCGAAAGTTTAACCTGAAAGGGTCCATCTTCATTTTTGGAGGGAATGCAATGCTATTAGGTAACTCTCATAAAAGCTCCATCCCCTGTGTTATGATGTGTATGCTTGCATTTATTACATGATTAATCAGTTGGACCTTTTACAGCAGTGAAGATTATTTTGTATTGTCATGGCATTGGTCATTTATTCGAGGTATTTACCCCATCCTTTGTCACCACTCTCTTAGTCTACCCAAAAGAAGTTGAAGGTCGAACAGCTCAAATCAATGCACACACCCACTAGCCCCAGTCTTTCAACGTCCATTTGCTGTCCATACCGCCATGCATTTTATTGTTGTATTTTTTGTTTCCAGCCACCTAAAACCAAATGCATGTTTCATCCTGTCTGCTAATACTTCTTTTTTTTTTCTTGTCATCCTCAACAAAAATTGAAGTTGTGAGTTCAATTGATAAGGTTACAAGAAATGAAATCATACAAACACAATTCAAAACGTTTAAACAATTCAGCCATAGCTTTCAGATTTTAACTGCCACAACCCCTCCTTCGTCATTTGGAGGGCAAAGAAAAAGTAAAAGACAAGAAAAATTCCACTAATATCACATTGATTTGATAGGAGTGTTAGTTTTCATTGTTAAAGTTGTGTGAGTTAGTAATTTGTTCATTGGTGGATTTAGGCAGCAATTTGGAGCATGTCAGTATTCAGTACAAATTCAAATTGATCAACAAAAATGCTTTTTGACACAGCCTAAAAAAATGTTTATGAACCTCTTCTCTTTCTGCCACTAATTCACTGAGACTGTTCCCTTAGAGGATTCACTGACAAGTAAACCGTCAGTTGCTAAAGAATATCCCCCGCAAGATATTTCTTCTCAATCAATGTATTTTTACACTATACCTGATAGATTTGGAGTTGGGATATGTGTTCAATTAGAGGGTCTAAAATGGGCACAATTTGTTTGTATGTTTGACCCCAAATTGTCACCAGGTCAGGTTGACGGTCCAGTATTAAAACTGGACTTCTAAAATTTGCACTAGCTAGGCTACTCCCCCAACCTCTATTCTACCTTGTTTGGGACTGTCCTGTTGCCAATAAAATTAGACAATTTTCACTTTCAAGGGAAAAGAGTTGAGTAGAGAATATGTGCATACCTCATTGTGTTTTGTTCTCTAAAGGAACAAACAGCTTTGAATAGTTAATTAAAAGTCAACTGCCAACAAAGTAAACTCATTTTTAGTTTAACTAACTTTATTCAGATCAATTCAGATACTGATTCTCAAAGTATATTTGTTTTCCTCAAAAGGAGTAGAAATTAATCAACATACTGGTTGACTGTGTTCATTCAAGAATATCTCTAGATTATCTATTCTTTAGATTTCCCCTTTCTTCGCCCATCTTCAGTGAATCTATTTCACATGTGAACAAAACATTCAAAAAAATCAAAAACAGCAAATTAAGAGTTGTGTAGGATCTGAGATCTGTAAATTTACCTTTGGCACGTTGGACTCAAAATCATAGCATACAAGAAGGGAAAGTTGTGATCACTTTGGTAGCTATTGAACCCAAACATATTTGCATTTAATGTAAGTTTGTTTCCTCTCCGTTGTCAACTGAGCCAGGATAAAATGATAACTACTTCACAGAAAAGAGCAGGACAAAAAAAGTTCCAATTTATGCTGCACAAATAGACGAACTTAACACTTCCTCCTCCTGATGCCTGTCAGAAAAATTCCATCAAAAGACTTCATTTACCCCAGAATGCATCAAGA
>JALLAY010001106.1:0-11472 GCA_036939635.1 Cyclotella baltica
CATAGGTAACATAATATCGAATTACATGTTTATACCTTTAATTAGAAAAATTGTGTCCTCATTTCTCTCTTCTGCAACTTGTAAAAGAAATCTAAAGGTGACATCAGAAAACATAGCATCATTTATTACTTCAATATACGAGTATACCTTTCAGTTCGAGTATTCGAGATTCCTGGCAAGGCTAAACAGCTTCAAAAACAGGCCATCGCCCATCGCCTCGCCACCGCAAATCGCAAGCAACGAACCGAAGGAACAAACATCACCGAATGAACGAATATCTCCAGCCTACATATGGATATTATGATTCCTATTTGTGAAGACATATTGATCCACGAGAAGAATTGAACTCAAAATTTAGATAACAGATTTGATTGGGCCAAGGTGTGAGAATTAAAAGTATAAATACCTTGATGGACCTCCGCCTGTCAAGTAAAGCATCATGTCTTCTCCCAAAAGTTTAATAATTATTGGCGCAGGAATGGCCGGTATCAAACTTGCTCACCATTGCCTCGAACAAAATCCGGAAATGTCAATCTGCATTTTGGAATGGAGCGATTACATAGGCGGAAGGATGCGCAATGCAACATTTGAAGGCCATACAGTAGAATGCGGTGCTAATTGGATTTCCGGCCTTGAATCAACGTATGATAACCCCGTTTGGAAACTGGCGAAAGAAGTGAATCTCAATGGGCACTATGTTGATCGCGTAGATGAGGCAAGCATTCACGTAACTGATATGATGGGCAATGATATTGGCAAACAATATATGAGTGCAGTAAAACGATTTGATGCAATTTATGAAAAAGCAGTCAAGGCTTGTGCAGAGAGATCAATAACTCCAGAAATTGATGTAGATGTTCGATCTTTTCTTGAATCATTTGGTTGGGTTGAAGGTGACTTGAACGATATTGAACGGCTAGTAGAATTTAATATGTTGGAGGTCTGGGTTTGTGACAACCTTAGCAAATGCAGCGTGGCGCATAATTTTGAAGCAGGTGCTAACGATGTTGACTTGGGTAAGGAAGAATTCTTTGTAGAAGATCAAAGAGGGTTCAATTGTATATTAGGCAATATGGTGAATGATATCAAAGAGAAGGGTGCAGTCATTCATCTAAATGCCAAGGTGGAACAAGTTCAATACACACCAGGAAATGTCAAAGTTACAGCAGTAAATGTCAAGACTGGGAAACTTACAGAATACTGTGCAGATGCTGTTGTAAGCACAGTGAGCTTGGGTGTCCTTCAAAGCAACAAAATCCAATTCATTCCACCACTACCAGACTGGAAAATGGCTGCCATTAATGAAATGAAGATGTTTGTATTTGCAAAAGTGTACGCAAAATTCACAGACAAACTCCCAGGTTTAGAACACAAAAAGCAACTTATCATATGCAACGAGAAAAAGGGCCGCTATCCTTTGTGGATGAAGTATAGGAACACAGGAGAGGACGAAAACATATACATGTGTTATCTTGGAGGAGACGAAGCGAGACGAGTGGAGTCATTAACAACGGATCAGATTAAGGATGAAATTGAGGAGTTGTTTGGGAGAGCATACGGTAAAAGACTTCCGGAAGGCAAAGATGCATCAGTTTTCCGGCCAAGTTCTGTAGCCGTGACTGATTGGTCAAACAATGGCAAATATTTTGGATCATATTCTTTGTACCCGGTTCATTCGTTTTCCAAAATTCCATTTGAAGATTTGACAAGAGGTCTAACAGGAGTGACACCAGATGATACAAATTATGAAGGACCAATCACACTTTACTTTGCCGGTGAAGGATTTGATGATAAATTTAATGGTTGGGTTCAAGGAGCATACAGGTCTGGTGAGAAAGTTGCCAAATTAATTATAAAAAGTACGGAATAAGAATAAATGCCCTCTAGTGCCCGAGAATACAAGTCCTTGCTATCATCATCTAGACGCTCTATATATTCAATGTCTATTTTTTGTACATGATAGGTAAGGCTGTATCTCTTGTGAAGTTTCAATCCAACCAGACTCCACCCAGCTCTTAATAAAGAAATGTTCGAAGAGTCCCGAGACCAGGAGAGTCAGTGCAGTTGAGATCACGGCAGATGGAAGACAATGGGCGGCTTGTTGTACTTTAAGTGGAACAAAAATGTCCCATGCATATTGTTCAATCACCATCAACATTCCCATGAGCACGAAGAAAATCATTGCCTTGAACGGCTCATATGCAAGTCTATTGTGAATTGAAAAATTGTATTCATGTAATAACCCTGACACAAAGAATGTCAGGATAGCTGATGCACTTCGGCCAAATCCACGTTGTCGAGCTGGTATGTACACAGTTCTCTTTAAAAGCACTTGCACTGGCAAATCCCACCGTATGCCCCACGCCTCTTTGAAACATCTGGATTCTAGCAGTGGATTCTGAAATCCAGGCTCCATACGCATTCCCCCAGATGCAACTATACCAAAGAGGGAAGAGAAATCCAAGCAGAATGATGCAAATAAATAGAGAATCCAGATATGAATAAACCCATTGATATGCATTGATATAAGCCACTCAAATGTTTTCTGCTGATTGTCATATTTGTCTGCCAAATCAATTGCACTTAGAATGGTCAAAAGGACAAACTTTCCAGCAACCTTATACATCAAGAACTTGACCTTGCTCAAGACAAATGATGTGCTTGCAAGACACATCTTTCCTTTCGCAAACTCAGGCTCAGGAAGCATAACATACCACAATAACCATTTTGTGAGATTTGCATCAGCCCCCTCTGGGTATTGATTAAATCCGGCATTGATGGATTTGAAGAAAGTCGAGAAGCCAAAGGTTGAAGTCAGGAATGGTCCAACCCATTGTATCTTATCGTTTGGAGCTAAACTTTTAACAAAGCTATGCGTCACGGCGACAATGAGTGCTGCATGGATAGAGACGGCGATGCACACAGCCCTGTGATATTGAAAATTCCATTTTGTTGTGTAAAAGAGCAGGATTCCAATTGACGTCGCCCCGAAGCAACATATACCGTGGACTGACACTGCGTAGGTCCAAGATTCTAATGAAGGAGGGTTGAATTCGCAGATCCATGAATTGAATGAAACTGTCATGACAAATGGTAGGAGTTTTGTTAGCCGAACATGGTCAAACTATAAGCCTCCAGTTAGTTGCTTGTTGCTTCACATTTCTTGACGGCCATTGCAACAACCTGCAACAACTGACTTCTTCTTGAGATTCTCTTTCACACAAAAACACAAAAAGTCTACAAAGGTAACAGCCAAAAATGGCCAGCAAATGTTTACGTGCACCTTTAGTTCACTTTAGCATTTCATACTAACTTACCCCAACATTTCCCTCCCGATGTTAACTCAATAAGACTCTTGACGAATTTAAAAGCAAGAAACGGCACTCCGGTAGGGAAATCGGTACTCATAGTTTCTCCCCTATGGTACGGTGAACAGACGCATGGCTTATGTACTGATTCTGGGACTCAATAAAATTCAAGCAAAGCCGACCGTTTGACCGTTGAATAAAGCGGTCAAAAATTATCGGCGTTTAATTAGATGAACGACGGTGATCACCTGCACCGAAGAAAACAAACAACCATGAACACAACGCTCGGGCTCGACAACAAACGCCATCAAAGCACCCCATTGGAAAACAAGAATACAACAATGCTCTTCGAAACAAACCTCTACATCCAAATATCCCAAGCCTCCACCCTCTTTCAACGCGCTCAGCATCAACACCAAAACGATGCATCCAAAGAAGAAATCATCGAGACTGCAACCGAAGCGTTGAACATTTATCGCTCTGCCTACTCTACAGTTCGACGATGCAATACCCCCACCACCCCGTCATCCTGCAACAATGAACACCGTATGAATTTAGAACTACGCATGGCCATGATTCTACGTTTTTTGGCACACAATGCAGCGTCTGACGGCGAGGAAAATATCAACCTAGCCATTAAACATCACGACGATGCCGTCTCCCTATTAGTCGGGGTATTCGACGGTGACAACGAAGAAGGAAACCTCGATGGAACCCTACTCACTATACCTGTACCACATAAATCAGCCTCAATCTCATTTCAATCACCAACTGAAAATCAAAGAGTGAGAGCTATAGCCTCAAGTCTCAACGCATTGGCATCTCTACATGCTAAATTAAACGATGATCGGTCTGCTATGGATTCGTATCGTGAGGCATTGGAGATACTACGTGCTGCTACTGAAGAGAATGATGCTAATGACAAAAGCGTAGAATTGGACTTGGCCCAGACATTGATGAATGTTGGTACCTTTCATTTACGACGGGATGAACTGGATGCGGCATTCAATGCATATTCTACTGTTTATGCGTTGCATTCCTCGGAGACACCGGATGGAATGGCATTACAGGCTTTGGGGAATTTGGGTGTAGTTCATGAAAGGAGGGGGGAGTTGGACGAGGCTTTTGAATGTTATGATCGTGTTCGTGTGCAGTCTGTGGGTGTTAATGGTGACAACATCGAGACGGGACATGGATGGGTAAACATTGGGAATGTACTACAGAGAAAGTTAGATTGGGATGGTGCCGCTTCGGCTTATAGTAAAGCTGTGGAGATTTATCGTGGTGAGGGATGTAGTCGTGCCCTTTCGGGGGCGTTGAGGAATCACGGAACGTGTCTTTGGAAGCAACGTAGGATTGGTGAGGCTATTGATTTGTTTTCGGAGGCTGTTTCGGTGGAGGAGGGTATAGCCTCGAGTCTGTCGGAGTCTTGTATGAAAGAGGGAGAGCAGGCTAAACTTTCCATGGCTCAATTGAAAGGTATATTGGGATGTTTGTACCTTGAACCGCCTTCGCCTTTGTTTCAAAATGCTCGAGAGGCATTTGAACAAGCTATGCAAATTTACTTTGATTTGGGGTATGATGCCTCGCATCCCTCGGTTGTTTGGGCGGGGACGAATCTAGAAGCGACAAAGGCATTGGAAAAGTCCAAGCAGGCTGTTGTCCCTCCGCCACCTCCGCCAAACCCACCAAAGAAAAAGCCCGAACTGGTTACCAGAGGTGTCTCGGATCGAACCGAATTCGGTGCGGCTAGTGCAGCTTCTTCCAAATCCAAAGAAACGTCGGAGCAGGGTGATAGTGTTTTTAGTGGGGTGGAGGATATGCAGAGTAGTATGGATGAGTTGGATGATATTTTGTCAGAGAGGGTGGAGAATATTGTTAGGTCTGTTCAGGAGAGGAAGGGGTTGGATAAGGAGGCGCCTTTTGATGGTGAGGGCATTTTTGATGGTGAAAAAATTGATTGTTGAGAAATTTACTCATGTTAATGTATCATGTATGACAATCTTTACTTGTTGTGCCTACAGAAGAAGCTTATTTTAATGCAGGTGTTAACAAAAAGGTCCAGGAGAAACCCACCGAAGACAAGCAAATCAACCCACCTCTAACCTCCCAACACCGCAACACATCCTACACAAGCTTGACCGAAATATCAAGTAGAAACGAAGGCTCACAACCATCCCACGAAGAAGAACTCCAAGACGAACTAAACAAAACCTACCAACGCTACGGAGAAGACAGCCCCGAGGCAGCCCACGCACACGTCGCCCTAGCCAATCAATACTGGCAACGGGGGGATAGATCCAACGCCACCGAGCATTATACCATTGCCCACTCGATATTCGAATATAAACTCTCGGACAATAAGAATTGTGCCAGTGTTCTCAAGGCTTTGGGGGATTTAAACAAGGAAGATGAAAAGTACGATGCGGCCAAAGAACTGTACGCTGAAGCGATGGAGATTGAAGTTACGGTTTATGGGCATTGTCTTCCGCAAACTCTCAATGCTGCGGGGGTGGTGTGTCTGTTGGATGATGATCATAGATCGGCAATGGAGTTTCACAGACGTGCTTTGCAGCTTCAGCAAAAGTCTTTGGAGGAGGGGAATAAGTATGAAATGTATGAGACTTTGGTTCTTATTGGGAATGTCTATTACAGTGAGAGGAATAACCTGTCGAATATCCGATCGAAGGGATTTGATTATAAGGAATTTATTGAGTTGGGGTTTTTGGGATGGATTGCGAATGCTCATGATATGAGGGGAGAGTACGTCAAAGCATGTCAGTTTTATGAGGAGTCTTTACAGATTAATATGAGTAAGAAGAGGAAGGAGTCGAAGAAGGAGACTGCTCTTACGCTGAATCGTTTGGGGTCCTTGAATCGTGAGCTGGGACGGTATGAGGAGGTGAGTAATTATTGAGTTATCAGTTTCCTTTTGGTTCCATGTAGGCCAACTAATTATTTGAATTCGTAGGCCATTGACTACCACCAAAGAGCAATGTTGCTACAACAGTCTCACAGCAACTCCGCCAAAGCAATGGCCGCTGAAACATGCGTCCTAATGGGCATGACCAAAGCAAAGATGGGACAATTTCAATCAGCTCTTGATCTCTATGAAGATTCGCTACTGGTTCTCAAAGCAGCTCTCGGAGAAAAACACCTGAGTATTGCAAAAACCATGGCCCAGATTGGAGCTGTGCACTTTGAACTGTCCAACTATGACAGGGCCACAGCTATCTTGTCTGAAGCTGAAGAGTATCAATTGGCAACTGTAGGTGAATTTCACAGGGACACCTTTGAGACACAAACCTTACTTGGCCGTGTACTGTCGGCAACGGGAAAGTTTGACTTGGCTCTTCTTAAGTTGCATGGTGTTGTACAGAATCAAATTCAAATGTTTGGTGACAATCATCCATCTGTAAGTAATTGGGTGAAAGTCTAGGATTGTAGCATTTTCAGCGCAGACACCTCATTATTTGTGTTGTATCATCTCATCTCAGATTGCTGAAACCAACCAGTTCATTGGTGAATGCTTCCTCAACCAAGGTTTGATTGCTGAAGCACGTGCAATGTTTGTTGACTGCTACAATATGAGAAAGAAATTCTTCACACTGGACCAATTGACTATCGCCGAGTCAATGGTGGACATTATAAGGGCAAGAAATGGACGTCCTGAACGCTCCCTAGCAATTTACAGGAACGCAATGGAAATTTACAAGGAGTACCTGTCTGAGAACCACGTGCAGATTGGTTATCTGCTCATTTATGAAGGTGATGTTCATGCAGAACTTCTTGACTTTGGGACTGCTGTAGATCGGTATCATAAAGCCAATAATATATTCCTCAAGACATTTGGAGAAGGGCATCTCGTGGAAGCTGATATACTAGGTGAGTGTATTTCGTCTCCTCAGATTTTTTTATTATCCAGTCAAATCTAATCAGCACTGTTCAAACAACTGGAAAAGTTAACATTGGCAAAGTACTTCTCCGAAAGTGTGACTATGACGGAGCCAAAGAGCAATTTTGTACAGCGTTAGAAATTTATAACTCGAAACTACCAGAAGACCACCCCAAAATTGCAGCCACGGCACAGCATTTGGATAGGGTGGAACAGGAAGAGGCCCTTTGTGTTTAGATTTTGTGTCAAGCAGTTGATAACATTTGTAGTTATTTTAAGTACTATCATATGAATATTAATAACTTGCCAGTACGGATGGTACTTAACATTAGTCTTTGCGGAAGTAGTTTAGAAGGTTTTGAATATGATTTGAATTTTGGTCCAATGGCAATAGCAGGGGCAGACATGACGAAGGAAATGGATTTAAAATGAAGATCATATTTTCTAGCTAAAAGTAATCTTAGTACCAAAACTAGCCTTGCATCTGTGACAAATATTAGATCATACCAACAAACCACTGTCACGAAGTAGTGATCAACTGAATATAATTACACATCAATTGGGGGGAATCAACCATGATCATGATGTACCTAAGCATATTTTCTATTTGAAAGCCTTGATAGTGAAATCTAAGGAGTAAAGTAGTATCTAACTGTATCTAATAGTCTCATCAACTAAACTTGTCACGACTCCCAAAAAAGACTGTAAACACGCAATAGTCACAACCACATGTTAGATATTTTGTCTTCAGAACACAACCTTGCAGCAACCGGCAGCAGGATAAGAACTAAGAACCCAACTCGATGACCAACTACCCGCAACAGTTAGTATAATATTTAATTGAAGCACTAGATTATTGTTGAATTCACAATTCACTCGGCTTTTGCTCTAACTGCTGACTCGCAAGTCAAATCTCTGCCTCCTTTTCTCACTGGTTGCCTATGTTTCATCATTGACCACTTTTCAAATGATCTAGATATTTTGGGTACCACGTCAGTCCAAGTTACGCTCTTCCTACAAATTATATCTCGAATACATTCCTGTGTAGCATAATTGTTGACCTCCGTGCTAATAAAGTCTGCTGTTATCTCAGAAACATCTTCTCTAACGGCATTCATTTACGTCCCGTCGGTATTGACCAGACCAAATTCATTGCATTTGCAGTTCATGATGATGTTGCAAAGTGTTCGGAACTTGCTGTCCTGAAGTGGTTTGGTGAAAAAGTCAGCTATAATGTCATCAGTGGGAATATACTTGATCTTTACGTTTTCACGCTGAATACAGTCGGCTGTCGTATTCCTCAAAAACTATGCCGCGTTAGTTATCCTGGTGCACAACAAATTATTTCAGAGCATATCATTTAACCTTGAGGAAGTACTTTGTCCACAAAATGGATGGCATAGTGTCATGAACTGCGCTATTGATGTATACAATAAATCCTACCCACTAATACTTATAATTATAACATTTTCACAAACAGGAAAAATATTCACACCACCACATATTTATTGTGAGTTCTCTATGGGTTGATTATTGCGTAAATTATTCAATATGTTTTATTGGGGAGGTGTGAATGACTTTGTGACAAGACCTAATATTTGCTATGAATTGCATTGATTCCCTGTCTCACTACAATATCAGTTACAACTACCTCAACAATCAAATTGTTCTCTCCTGTTAATTTGTCACTCACATCATGCTCGATCACAATAGATCGATAACTAACAACAAATAAGAACATTGTGCAACCTCTCAGAAATTTTGCTTGTACTTTTCTTCCAAATTATCTAGGATCAGATGGTTTTTGAATTAGTTTGAACCTCCTTCTCGAGCAAATAAATCCAGGCATTCCAGTCAAATCGATCAATCAATGTTGAAAAGTGTTCTAAATTGAAAATTTCAACAAAATTATTGTCAATAGAATGTGCATCCATCTATTACCAAGATCAATTCAGAGAAAACTGTTGATGCCGGCTCCAAGAGCAATGGTGATTAGGATAAATATCAAGGTCAACTCAACATGATTCACTCGATTCAGAGAAAACTGTTGATGCTGGCTCCAAGAGCAATGATGATTGGGTTAAATATCAAGGTTGACTCAACATGATTCACGATCAATCATTCCAACTTTGCCAAATAGATTCTTTCCTTTATATTCATATCCCACTAAGCTGAGATCACTATCATTGGAGTACATCTTAAGTCCGGAAGGACACCATGATCAATACTTAGAATCTAACGGGTAGAAGGGGGAATACAAAAGACAAATCTCAATTGGGTTGAAGAAGGCCGTAATTCCAAAACAAGTGAGCTATCTAGACAAAATCCGGGACGTGAAAACTCGAAAACCGTAATAATTTAAAATAACCCAAAAACATGTTGGAGTAAACTTCAAATACTCTGACTGCATATGCTCAATTGTCACAAAGATATACTCTAAAGCCCCAAAAGTTGAGTATTTGAACTTCTCAACCGAGCAGTTATCAGGATCGTTCAATTGGCTTTAATTCATTATCCTTTGAATAAGGCCAGAGAGCAGACTCAATGGGTGGAGCAAGCAATCGATGGCACAGTCCTTTAGATAAGACCAGAGAGCAAACTCAACCGGTGAAACAGGAACAATCGACAATGCAGCACTCTGTTTTTTAGTCGTTACATCGAGAGTAGTCCCCAAAGAAACTAGCATGACATCAAAATTTTTGAATACCACTACAACAGGATTTAAATTGGTATAAATATATCATTATTGAATTATATTTGTATTCATCACATTCTAACAAAAAAATTAGAGTATTAAATGACATGATTTTTTGATGAGTGACGCTCAATGTGCTCTCCAGACTTCTTCACTTTGGAGGTGAGTTGATTTTCATTACTAGCCGAGATATCCATCAAAGCAAACAATGAAACTCGCCCTTGTCTGCCTCCCCTCGTTCACAACTAGATGAGTACTCTTCACGACGTGATTTGTTTCCTTTGTGGTGCAACTGATCAACATGAGGAAATCCAGGACTGCTCGTGACAACTATGCCAACGGATACCTCCTCCTCCTCATTGCCTTCCGAATCAACGTCAACCACCTCCAACTCCTTTGCACCAGTTGCTTCTACCTCATCCGCTGTCGTCACCAGATTTATTACATCAAAATCATCCCCATTCAGGCCATCAGCACCAAAGTCCCCCCAATAGAAACAATTGCCGGTGGATTGAAATTTATGAAGCTCTGCATCAGTAAGCTCAGGGAAGGACAACAGTATCCAAGGTATTTCTATAAACTTTCCCATTCTGAATCAGCCAGATACTCTTATGAGGCTCTCTGCTTCAATTGAAATTGAAAAGCTGCTGGGTGACAATCTTGTACTTCCCTGATATGTTATGACTCTGGGTAGATGAACGTCTGCCAAAAGTGGCTGATTAATAGTTTTTCGGTGTGTGCCGATGGCAGTGATATTATTGGTGGTGTTGTCTTTGATTGGGTGGATGAGATGATGATGACAACAAACAATGCCCAATGCATCTAAAAGATGTGCTCAATTGATTGCCTACTCCTACGATGACACGATTGCCTATTACCTGCAGGCTTTTTTGGCAATGGCCAATGATAGCGGTTGTTTATTGATGGCTAAAAGTGCACAACAGTAGAAGTAAACATGTGAAGCATTGTCAGTCTTTGACTGTCTTCAGCACAATGGCTTTGTGATGCTGTGGAGGGCAGGGGATGGTCGACAAGTGATGAGAAGGAGACGAGAGGGACGGCACGGCGGCGGGTCGATAGACGACGGATGGCGCGGTTTTGGAAAGAAACAAGAAAATGGGCTTCATAAAATTGTTCTTCAACAACAAAGGTGATCATATTAAATCTTCTATTTGTTACCTTTAGGTGTGACATCTTAAGCGGCGCAAGCAGCTCACCTCCCTCCTCTTGCAATCTTCTTAAAACCATTCCCCGCCACCACCATTCGATCCGTCTGAAAACGGAGTTCACCTCCCTCCAAATCACCATAGATAACCATACTCTCTCTTGCTTTCTTCTCATCATCCACCCGGCCGCCACACCTCGATTCGTCCTATTCACAAGCAGTAATGTCCTGACTGTGATGCGTGCTCTATTTGTTGTGAAAGAAGGTTGTGGTTGTGGCCTGTTTTCCTTCGCACCGCCACAAATAAAAATTGGTCACAACCGCCAAAGCCAATCGACTGTAACCATCTTGCTTGCAGAAGCTCGCTTGCAGACTATCCATAGCAATAATTTGTTTCGTATTCAACATT
>JALLAY010001107.1:0-11470 GCA_036939635.1 Cyclotella baltica
TGCAAATGAACCCTGTCAAATTCAAAATTTTGAAAGGTAATATCACTCTTCACCCTTTGCTCAATCTGTCCTCCATTGGAAATTGGCATTTGAACTCAATATCGGAATAAACGATCTTCATATTCAAGCACTTCGTATCGACAAACCTCCGCTCTGATCTTTTATCCCATTCTCCTCTTGACATGCTTCGCACTGCTTATAGATTCACGCATTGCTCACTCATAGTGCAGTGACATAGCAGCTAACAATAATTGACAGAAGATTTGTGTGGATTCTACGACTTCCGGATCAGCACCAGCTGTCAAAGACACGTCGTGTCTCGACAGCCATTGCTTTTACACGTAGAGCTGGATGTCTTTCGAAGAGCTCGGAAAACTTCCTCTCATTGTTTGTTTAAACTCATCCAAACAACAACCCCTTTCTTTGAAACAACAGCTTCTACGTGTTAAGATCAACAGAGATTTTGAACATTTTCTACCCTAGGAGTGTTGTGCTGGCAACACTTTTGGAGCCTTAATTATGCTCCCTAGGGGAAGTTCCAGGATAATAGAACAGGCTAATTAATGTGCAAATTGTCTGTTCTTCAATGTATTAAGAAACTACTACAATATTGTTGCTTGTCCAATTTGTGTCTAATGCTCACTGTAAAAATTTATGCTGATCAAATGTACTGGCTTTTTCCACCTGTCGCTCACTATTAGGTCAGCTTTTGTTGGAACATGTTTTCAATCCAAAAGCCTTTCAGTTAACTAACTATCCATTTTCTTCATACAATAGATAATTCACACATGAAACACAAATTAAATTGGCCTTCAGATTTTCTTAGAGCAATAAAAGAAATGATTAGATAGTTGGTAGTTTAGAATTCGAGCAGACAACTAATCCAGATTTCAATTTTGGCCATCACAAATTCAACTTTTAATCAGCTCTAGAAGTTCAAAAAGACCAGTCTATCTGGCTACGGCTCAGAGTTTCACCCTTCAAATAGCCTCAAAAACATCCACTCTGGCCAACCCTGAGACTATTTTTATAGAAGGGCACTTGTTGGAATCTAAACCCAATCAAAAACAAGAGGAGAGTATTGGACCTAAATGAAGCAGTCAAATTTTGTAATCACAAGGGTTCAGAAAAGTAGCCACATCTACCACTGCATTTACCTCCAAGACATCCACATCTCTTCTTCATACAAGGACTGCTTGAAGAAACCATGTGTTGATGGGCTTTTTGGATGGAAAAGTTCTTCCACAACTGGTGATATCAAAAGTGTGTTGATTACACCACTTCTAATTTTCAGATTCGATGGTATAAGGATAATTCTTGATCTGTCTTCCCTTTGATAGTGTATTAATTGAACGGAATCCAATATTTACTCATTTTCTCAGTGGAACAAATCAAACCTGATTCGCTAACCACCAATGCACAGCCCATTTCTTTCTTTGCTCTAGCGACAATACTGATAATTCCTTGACTATGACTTCCCAACTTGGAATCGATTTTCACTGTCACAACAGCACCCGGCGCTAGCCCCAACTTATCAATGTCATCTCTTCTCACCTTTTCATTCTCTCATGAGGCTGTGCCTGGTGCTTTCTTTTATTTTCCATTGCTTCTGTTCTTACAACATTACTTAATCATTGTTGTGATGCTAAGTTTCCATTAGCAGACAGTGACTTCTCTTTCTCAATCATATTTCCCCATCACTTTCTTATCAATGAACGCTCAACAATATGGACAAAGAGACCAATGTGCAACATGTAAGTTCAACCATACCTTGTGCAATTTTTCCCACAACAATTCATTTGAATCAAATTCACTTTTTCAATTTTTCAAAACAGAAACAATCTCCATCATCATTGTTGCCAGCATTTGCATTTTCATCATCAGTGTCATTCATCAAGCTAACTAACTCAACGGGGATGGACACATTCAACTCTTTATTAAATCGGATCAATAACTTATTGAAATTGCTCATCGCACTCATTTGATAGGAAAATATATCCAACACATTGTAATCAATATCAATATAATCCTAAACTCTGAAAAACTAATACAGCTCCATTACCTTCATGCATGCAACCGGTCAACAATTGTAAGTATTACGCTGTTGGATCATTGTATCACCTTTCACAAACTATGCCTTACCCATCAATTCTCCATCTTCAGAATACCAATTGAGTCGATGCTCCTCACTAGCAATGCCTTTCTTCTTGAACTTGTGTTGCGTTTTCCTATCAACAAGTTTGCATCTCTTTAATATATTGACATTATGATTTTGCCACCTCAACAGTGATCGTTTTAGTCCATCATAAACTACAATCCGATTCGCAAGGATATTAATTTCAAGAGTGCAGTAGTGATCCACATCTTGCAGAATTGATACAATTCTCTTCACCCCTGGAGCCAAATCTTTACACTCTATTTCATCTGTACAAGGGGAGTGAATGAGTTGGGTTACAAACATATCCCCGAGACGTAGATGTGAGTCAAGGTGCGATTCATGTCCTACTGATGCAGTGAAGGCTGCGCTAAAATCAGTATCCCACCATCTTTTTGTATTCCCACATTCCTCTTGGTAAGAGTTGTCTCCAACTGGAATTAAGCAAGTCTCACTCCAACAACAGCAACCACATGGCAATGTCGGAAATACAAACTTGTACTCTTTTTCGTATGTTTTCCCTCTGTTGTTCCTGCCTCCTTTGCTTGATGATTTGATTGCCTCTCCATTTTGCCAAGCTTGATCAAGGGGATAAAGATGCCCAAATTTCTTGACTTGGTCCAGTTGAATTGTGGTGTTGGCTAATTTCTGTTTGGTTGCCAAGGTGGGACCCTGGAGGTTTGGTTGCAAACTCATCCAACCTTAGAGAACAACCCACTCATTTGGTAATGATCTCAACCGCTTCTTCTTCAGTCATCAATTGTTTAGACACTGATGGTACTGCAACATTATCGCATCCAGCATCAACATCTTTACTTGCCAATTCATCAATTACAGCTTCAATTGTATCCATCACATTATCCTCATCCGTAACATCGTCCTTTGCAGCATTTTTCTCTGATTCTACATTATCCTTATCTGCTGCCTCACCTCTTGAAACATCCACATCCAACTTTGTTACTGTAGCGGTTCCGACTCCTTTACTCTGTTCATGAGATGAAGAATGAGTTGATTCAATTGATGAGTCATCATCATCCCAGAATGCTTCTCCATGATTGACTGTATCTTCCTCACAAGCTTCGTTTTCATCAATGAAACACAATTCCTTTGCCACTACTTCAAATCTCTCATCAACGTTATCACGTAGACGCTCATCAATCGTGTTGCATTTAGATCGAATTGGTAGATCATAATCAAGACCAAAAGTGGCTTTGTAAGCAGTCTCAGCATAACGACCATGGCCACATTGATTGTTGACCACTGCCATTATCTGACCAAGGTAATTTGTCCAATTGGGGTCCTTGACTCCTTTAGATATCTGTTCTGATTCAATACTTCCCAACACCTGCTTAATTAACTTGTTCATGCTCTCAACAGATCCTTGATCACGGGGCGTTCTTGGCCTTCCAGTTACTGAACAAATGCTGGGATTCAATTCTCTTAACAGATCTAAAATGATCCTTGCAATGAACTCTTTTCCATTATCAGTGTGAAATATGTGAGGGTATCCAATCAATCCAAAGATGTGGCTCAACTCATGTGCCACATATTTTGCTTTTTTCCGAGGAAGGGATGTGACGTAAGTCAAAGTTGTTGCATGGTCTTTCAGAGTCATTATCCAACGTTGAATAACACCATATATGTTCTTCCTTGCTTTCTTTCTCATGTCAATCAAGTCAACTTGAAAACGATCTCGGAATTCATGGGAGACAATTGGTTTTTTAGCTCCTTTGGCCTCCTTCATTACAGGTTGCTTCGAATTACAGTGGTAGCATTGCCTGATGTATATAGCTATCATATCTTGAGTCACTGAATAGTATTTCTTTGACAAACTTGTATACGTTCTCTCCATGCCAAGGTGACCAAGACTGTGCGCCTCGTGTATGACATCGAATATTTCTAACATTGGAAGAACTAGCCTTCGAGGCAAAGCTGAATCTTGTTTCTTCTCTTTCCTCACAAGCCTCCTAACGACATCTCCATGTGAAAGTTCACCTTCCTCCACTGCATACTTAGGATACCACCGGAAAAACTGATTCTGCTCTGCCTTCCATTCAGCCCCGTGTGCTTCCTTGAAAGATTTGTACTGCTCCTTCTCTGCATTGTTCAACTGATTAATCTCATCCCTTGTCTTCCACTTCGAAAGAACAGAAACAATTTCTGACCACTGATCTTGTGATAATGCTTTTGATTCCACCTTTTGAGTTTTATTTGGGTTGACCGTATTGCCATTATTATCGATTCCAAATGCTTCTCGATTAAACACAGTGCGATGCTGGTCTATTAAATCTCTATCAGCAAGCTTGGATGGTGTCTCTACCTCATCTTCCATCTTGAGAGTATTTACTGAAGAGGACTGTTGAAGCCGGTTTGTGTTCAGTTCAGTAAATGGTTACAACTCTCACATGAATATGCACAATGTTGATCCTATGTGAGAAATGAATGAAGGAATTCCTCAATAGGATGGTACATGAATAGTAGTAAAGAAGTAAATTTTAAGTAAACAGGTAAATCAATGATATAGACTTGTGATATGTAGTGAAATATTACTTATGAATTTACTTAAGGAAGACATAGTAAAATATCAGCACTTTCAGGTTTTGGAATCTTCCAGGTTTACATGGCAGAACTTTTAGGTTTCGCTTATTTTTAGGTTTAGCTGCACACAAAATGTTAACACATCCAAAATCAACCTCCTTACTTTTAAAAGTGTTGCCACTTCTAGGATTAGATGCAACAGTGCTTTTGAGTAACAATGGGTAGCCTTAAAGTCAAGTGGGGCTACATCTTGACTGTTTTTCCCGTGGTGTGGTTGTTTTTGTCAATGGAACAATGATTTTAAAAATTAGGTATTTACTAACGTTTCTAATCAGGCAACCTATCTTGTTGAAAAAATCAAAAGCAATCCTTGTGAAGTGTCAAGCTACCCTGCCCCATGGGCCTATGTCATTGCCGTAGCATTTAGGCCCATTTTTGTGCTAACTTCCAAGTATTCAGGTAGCGCAAAAATGGGTAAATTCTACGGCATGCCACATCAGGTGAAGGCGAAAATGACCGAACAATGACCCCTGATTGTAGCCAAAGAAAATACATTTAGACGGCTGTGACACATTTTTTATTTAAGGAAAAACCATAGAAGTTCTGTGGGAAAAACGGTGTCTGACCTTATCCAAAAACCATCAACCGTTGCCGCCCCACCGACAACTCGCTCATCCTCATCCAATGAATGAACCCATCAACCATGTGCTGCCACCACCATTCTAATCGCGCCAAAGGATGGGCTTTCAATTGGCAGATTGGATCCGCTCTGCACCAATTATTTAGATGTAATATGATGGTTGAAGCATGATCGCGCCAAATTATTGGCATTGTTTGCTTACAAAATCAATGTAAAATGCATTGCAATTGGCATTTCTTGCCCCATTTTCGTTGTTGTTCGGCTTTTAACTCAGGCTCTCATTTTAACGTTTTCTTCATTTTATCCGTTTCTTATCTCTCCAATAATAAGTACGATTGCTTTGTTGTATCGGTGTACACTTTTGATTGACCTCTTGTTCCCTAGATTTGTATGTAACTCGTTTGAACCGAAATACTGCTAGTTGAGAGCGATAGGGAGGGTGGAGGATAGAGTCTGATAGAGATGAGTTAAAGCTTGATTTTTTCTCCACAGATTAGTTGTTTGTTGTTGACTCCTCATTCTAATTGATTGATGACTCGCTTACTTACTCTTGATTCTTCCGTTAGGTACTCACAATTATTGGTCCCTGAATGATAGGTCCCCGGGAATTTTAAGTTCGGTCATATTAAGGCTATTGGTACTGATGGGAGGTAGGTGAGGGAAGTTTCACCAATTGATTAATGGCTGATTTATTTCATTTGACTCTGCATTAGGTACTCACATTCATTGGAACATGAACATGCCCACAGGTCTTCTCCTTTCTTCTCAGCATGATCAAAGAAGTGCCCTTTATTCAGCAATCCACTGAGTACATGCCCCTCAGCTGGTCCAAATTTACAATGCCGAAGATGATTCAATGGGTTTGAATTCATTTGTTTATGTAGAGGAGGCCAAGAATTTGACTGAGACGGATGTTAACTTGACTGGTGAGCAGCTAGAAGTTAATGAATTTTACATTCTCTTGAATGAAGTACGCTTACACTAAATTCTCTACCTACAATATTTACAGGCTATCACATTCTTCAATATGCAGGTAGATGAATTCGGAGGGCCCAATCCGATAGCTAATCCAATCTACGGAGAACCTTGATCTAACACACAGAGATATGGTCAGAATCATACTTATCAGGAGTGATCCGAGGCGTTTTTTGACTCAGATGGAGTTGTTTGAGGTGGTTCTGGAAGTGATAATTTCACTGTTTCTATTTTGGTATGTTTGAATTGAGTGTGCATCTTGTTTTGATCGTTACGTAGTAGTTTCAGCATACAACAACATCTTGAACACTTTCTCTAGGACTCATACATGGGTGAACGCAATAAAAAACACTATCACATTGATGTAGCCCTTGCTAACACCCTCCTCACTTTGCCTACAACAAACCACCCAATTCCTCTTCATCCACGGCTTTTGATGTCATGCATGCCCATCTTGATTACGTTGAGGTACAATGTAACCCTCCTCTCCTACCTCCTGATAATGGAGCCCGAGGTGACAATGCTGTATTTGAAGTACTGTAATTCCATTGTTGGTATGTTTGGGTGTGAGAGGTTGTTTGTGTCCCGTTTCTTCAAGTATGGTTATTACGTACATTACTTAACACATCAGTATGTATAGTGCTGCTAATTGGGCTTTGGTGGCACAGACAACAGTCAGATGTAAACATTTTTCATATCTTTCTCACCAAAAGATCGTTCTCCGTAAAAAAATTTCCTATGAGAAGGAATGAGTGCTTTTTGTTTAGACATCATTGTGAGATAGAGAATGCCAGCAACAGGTTCAGTGATAAGTCGATTATGACAAAATCAGTAATAGCATTGACAGAAATCTACCATCAACATTGCTAAGTACCATCAGTGAAACAATCAATCGGTGCATGTAGGATAATTAGGAAATAGCAAGCATGCTACCAAAACACCTCAAAGCCACAACAAAGAGGTAGTCCAATAAAATCTGTCTGTATTTGACTCCTAATATGATAAAAATGACCTTTACTTGTCGGCACTTGAACTTGTCATTGACATTGAGAAGCTAGCCATATCTCATTCTCCATCATGGATTTCACATGGTGAAGAGTTGTATTCTTAGCTCTTGACAGATTCTTTCCGACAATACATACCGCCCTCATTGTGTATTGTTGAGCAGCTGCTTGGTGTACTGCTGCTGAATGCCTTTAACCTTGCCCTCATTGCCTGCTGTGATTCATCAGAAAACAACACATTTCCTCAGCACATTGGGCTTCATACAAGTACTATGGGACATTTTCATCGCATTTGTTGTTGATCTCTTCAGAGGAGAGCAAGAGAAGTTTCGAGATGAAGATCCTTCCATGACACCATCAAGCGCCCCTTCTGGCAGTCCTAGTCCGTCTCAAAGCCGCTTACCTGGTTCTGCTCCCACATTAAACTAGGGAAATATATTTAGGGCGTGGGCGCACTTCCCCCCCCCAAATTCACTGCCTGCAATAATGTGATATGACTTCATAGATCACTCTTCTAGCCGTCTATAACCCTATCTATGTGCCTATTATGACATTAAAATCATCATGGAATGGATTCTACATGAGATAAATGTCACATAATACCACATAATACCATCATTAATTAAGGTGATGATGTCACACTACCAGTAGATGCTACTATTTCCCCCCACTATATTCCATTAAATATCACCAACTACCTCTTTCTCTAGCAGTTCAAATACGTCTCTCAGTACCTCACTAAGGCTGCCACTCACTGCCAGTCCATCTACATCACCCTCATTCTGTCCTCCCAAGTCACCATCCATCCTACCCTCTTGCTCCCCATCTGCAAGACCTACCAGGTCAATCTCGACAGTAGTTTCCAATACATCACTTTATCAAGTCTGACGCCGAGCAATTCACCTTCAAATAGTCTGCCGGCTAATAGGAAACAGGATACACTGGATAAATGAGATGGAATTGGCACTGAGCGCGAAGTTAGCAGTCAAGGGTTCGAGGACTGAAACAAGCTACCTTATGGCAACCAGGATGAGATGAACAGGGCTGACGAGAGAAATGAGACTCAGAGCTGGGGTAATCTACCTAGCTCTTCACAAGGATCAAGAGGTCCACAGCCAAGTTCGGATATCCAAAATGGTTAACCTGTTGAATAGAACAGATGAGGGATTTTGTTTGCGACCAACAAGCAATGTTTTATGAATGTGTGTTCAAACTCTGGTGATTTGACGTCTACTCTCTCTACGGACGGAAAAGAAAGATTCACTCTGGGCTTAGTAATTTGTAGCTTAAATTTCTGAGTAATATTGTAAATCTAGACAACCATATCTTTGTTACTATTTTTTAGAAGAAAGGATTTTGGCGAGAGAAAATGACATATAATTTATGTTATTCAGTGGTTTTGTCTGCTCCAAATAATTTGGGATCTTGTTCAAATAAAGAGAACAGAATTGCTTTGTGGACATTGACTATTCAGCGTTTTCTCCAAGGAGTAAAGACAGGTTCTGTACTGTTTGGATTGACTTTGCAATGATTGCACCAACAGGAGAGATTTACAACAAAGACAGACCAATCTCTGATCATTCCTTCATCGGCTGGAGTTGTTTCGACTTTTGTTTTCTTGCAGTAACATCACTTCATCATAGGCATCTGGCACAAAAGACAGCTATTGTTCGAACTTGGTAGATTTCTAGTTTGTTTGGAGTCGGCTCGCCATTTACTTTGTCATGGATGTAGCTCCTGTTGAATTTTATTGGAGTATTCAATAGAAAGAAGTTCATGCTCTTCTTTTGAATCAGTGGCAAAGTGATTGAATCACAAGTTAATACAACTTGTTGTTTTTTCCTTAAGCCTTGGAACTCTGTTGGCAATGAGCAGCTTCCATTTGTCTTTGGAGATTTCAATCTCTCTGAGACATGTCTTGAAGACAGCAAGTGTAGTGGGTGAACTGTTTCCTTCTTGCATCTTCTCTATCAACTGCACCTTTTTACATGAGTCATGAGTGCCCTTGAATTACTTTTGACTGCAATAATCATGAATGATATCGATGGATGCATGAAAGATGAAGTTCTGCCACGGCAGTTGGAAGAATGTTTTGACAGCAAAGATATTGTCATGGACAATTGTTTGTGTTGATGATGATGTTTCTGAGTTTGACTCACCAAGATTGCCCAAGACCATCAAGAAAGACTTTCTTGTAGTGCTCTACAATGGCTTCAAGGCAAGTGTTATGCATTGCATGATCATTCTTTTGCCTTTTCAAATGAACTGGCATTGAAATGATGTACATTGGCATTGAAGGTCTCATGCTCATTATCAACAACTTCTACTCCATTCTCCATTTTCTTCAAAGAGATCAACCAGCAGTTCCAGAAACAGATCCAATAGCATAACACTTTGTCAGCATTAACAGACAAATTTGCCCACCCAAAAGCTCGAAGAACCATCACTGCTGAAAAGTCCAGCAGAGCCAAACAAGCATCCTTCACTAGCTCTGCAAACTGCAAAAGACCGACTCCAATGAAAATTAATCCGTCGCATTTCTTGAATGTGAGGTACACATTCCTCCAGTTGGTCAATGAAATGAAAGATGATTTCAGGACTGCCATTGTCACTTTTTGTACATCTTTTTGACTGTTGTCTTTTCCATTTTTTTGGCCCTTAACTTGACGACGAGCCTTGGCCCACATCATTACGTTGATCAAATCGTTGGCACCAGTGGTGTCAGAAAGCTTGTAGAGAATTGATAGTTTCCGATTAAAATTGAAACAACATTTTGGGCAGCACTTCTGTCGGTCGCCACCTACTCCATGAGTGCAAGCAAAAGGAATATACATGAATTCTAACGTCAACTCTGTCATTTTCTCACAAGAAACACTATCAAAAAGTGTGGATACCGATTCCCAGTTTAAGTGGCATCACCGACAGAAAACTCAATTCCTTCTAACTCATCCTTGGTGTCGTTTTGTTTCAGATAACCACGTAATATACACACATCATATGCTTCATGCCAGACAGAAGTTCGTCAAGACAGGATTGAGACTTGGAATTTGATGAAAATTTGAAAGGTTGCTCTAATGCAATACTAAAATTGGTGCACCGAGCTGAAAGATTTTGGTTGAGATGTTGTAAATTCTTGGTTGTGCTTCGCTTGTTTCTTTCCAGATGCACTGATGCACTGAGAGGACTTTGTCTGTTCTAGGGTACACGTAATCCAACCCTAAATTGTAAACAAACTCTTTTAGACACATGATACAACGCAATCATGACACTGTTTTTTTGTAACGAATTGGACCAATGAATTTGATATGAGCATATCTTGAACACAAGAGCTAGAGTGAGCAAAACTCAACTGAGGAAGAGAAAGACCACGCTGAGACTCTGTATTGATCAATTGCTTATCTTTAGCTTCTCCTTTTGAATACTAATAAAACGCAGTATTGCAGCGTTGTAAATAAGATCAGCAGACGGATTTGTTCCCCATGGCAATGAAAGCAAACTGACAGCAATGAATTGACAAATGCAGTACGGATCCTCACCAAAGCAGATACATTGACTTGTACACATGGTAGGCAATTATGCTCATTACCAACCTTGGGTGTCATTTGACATGAAACCGACATTGGATCTATCCATCCAGTGATGTTTTGGGTGTCATAATAGACACACAATTAGGGGTATAAATGACTATACAATAGTCATTTATTACATTACATGACCGATTAAAGGGAGTGGTAAAAAATTGGGGGGGAGGGAAATGCAAGAGTATTGTTTTTCAATTTATTTCCCTGCAATTCACCCCAAAGTAGATATTGTGAAAATCCAATAAATTCTTGGAAATTCCCTCAAAACGCGTGTAAATTTCCACCAAAATGTCCCTCGCCACTTTCTCAGAGCTTTTGTTTGTTTCCCAGATTCACTGCCAAATCTGTCCATTCAATGGTCAATGGTTGCCACCAGCACTCATCTTCACATCAAAGCCTGTATCTTGCCAACGGAACGCTACAATGGACAAAATCACCATCAACAGCGATAACAACATGGCCAATTTTCGCCATGCATTGCGTTGAGTGCATGCAACAACAGTATTTAATCACAGCTCAATTAGAACAGAAATCTCATGTAGAACAAAAGGGTAAAAGCTGACTTGATTTTGATTTT
>JALLAY010001108.1:0-11469 GCA_036939635.1 Cyclotella baltica
CCACCGAGCCCTTTCCTCCAAAGGCTGCTCGCACCTGGTTATGAGCCCAACGATAACTTCGTCTTCGTTGGAGCTGACTAATCGGTCAGCATTATCTACGTTTCGAACGACGGCGGGAGGCAAGGCCGTCGACGAGAGGCAGGAAACCGAGAACTCTAACCATTCTTCACCATCGAACTCGATCACCCATCGTCCTAAGGAGACAGAATCATCGCGAGATGAATCCATCGAAGCTATCGAGATAGTCATCCCATCCATGAGGGGCTCCGAGCGGCTGCTGTCAGCCGGTCCTTGCTTTCCCCATGGTAGCAGATTGGCAGAGCCAATCGGCATTGCTTTTATCCCCCTCACACTCGGTGACATAAAGCGGCACAGACTCAAAAGATACCGAAGAATTGTTCTGATTCTCGACGCCCTGGCGCCAGAAAGATTCCTACTTTTACGTTTTGGCGCTCGAAACATCGTGTGGTTGAGAGATAAGCACGGACAGTCGGACGCAGAATTTCTACGCCATGATACTGATTCCTACGATCAGATGCATTCATGCGCTCCTGACCATCCGTCAATCTCGAATATTATTCTTCTATGGGATTTTAGACTAATCCAGGGATATTACGTGGTCTCCATACATATGGACCTCCACATTGTAGTATCGTCAATTTCAGGACCCTCGATTAAGTATTTTTCAGCTGAGATGTCCTTACATACTAACTTGTGAGCCTCATCTATCAAGCAGTTCAGTGCACATCGTCATCCACCTTTCAGCAATCAACAATGAAGACACAAATCTCATCTACGCAAATCCACACAAGCACCCTCCCAGCAAACTAATCATGGCATCCAAACGAGCATCCCACAAGAAACGTGTCGCTAAACGCAGCGGCAACAACCGTCCCCCCTCGGCTGATAGCCACGGAAGCAACCCTGTCAAACCGCCTCCCCCGGTCGAAACACCAAGGGTGGTTGGCTCCAACAATCCCTCATCCGAGGATGACAAAGCAACACCCAGTGATCCGTTTGAAGCATTTGCTTTACGCAACATCTCGGACATTAACCTACATGGGCACGTCCAGCACGAGGACCTCACTACCTCCCCATCCAACCAATCAAACAACGGCGGGAGCAGTGAGCATGTCAAGGACACCAAACTCCGTGACATTGAAGAGGAAGAAGTTGAAGAGGATGAGGTCGAGGAGGAAGTAGTGGAAGTCAACAAGGAAGATGAAGACATGGATACCAAGAAGGACGTGGTGGTGGAGACCGTGGATGACGACGGTAACTCGTTCCAGTCAGGCAAGGAACAAGGGAATGATATCGTCAACCAGGTTTCAGGTGACGGAAATGAGGGTGATGAAAGTGAAGATGTTGAAAGCTACGAGAGTTATTATGTCAACGACTTGGAAGATATGTATGGAGATGACCCCGCAGCGGAGGAGTTCAAAGAGGATATTGTTAATAACCAGCGGGAGAACCAGTATGAGTTTGATGATGGACAGCACCCACCTTCCCAGGATATTCCTTTCAACCTAGCTTTCAGCAACCGCCAAGACCAAGCACCCGGTCAACCACATGGAGTGATCCATCATCAGGAGGATGCACCTGCCATCAAGGCATCAGTGGATAAGATGGTGGAAGGAGTTGACAAATTGGCAACTGCCATCACCCTCCTCAATCGGCGTCTTGCAGGAACACTAGAAACACAGCAATCGCACCTCGCTACCATCACGGAGGATAATCTTGAGCTAAAAACCATGATCACCGAGATGCAGGCCATGGTAGTTGACAAGGCAGCTGCGGATGTTACCAAGGAACAAGAAACGTTGCTAGCAATGGCACAAGGCAACATCCAAGACAACAACTCTCCCATTGTGCAGGTCTATCCACAGGAACTCTCTGACACCTCTCACTACACCACCCTCACTGATCGACAAGTGGACGCTCTCATCCATAACCCTAACATCTGGAAAGTCGGTGACATCGCGCTCTTTCGCCACAAGACGAATATATTTCTAAACACTGAAATTCTCGGGATCAAGTCTTTTGACCCAGCAAGCGATATGCCAGTCATCTACAAGGCCAAATTCCTCATTGACAACAAAGAACGAGTATTGGATCACTCAAAACTCTATCGCCTTCGAGATGCAACAGCCAAGAATGTTAAGGACATGCCGATCCCAGTCACGATGAAACAGAAAGAAGTAAAGATCAACGACGTGAAATTTATTACTCCTCCGAATGTTCTCCAAGTGGGAGATGTGGTTTATTATTTTTACGGTTGTGGTCTACAAGCCAAAGTTCAAATCATTGGAGTAAATAACAACCTGGCTAATGAACAGCAAGCATATCAAGTTAAATTGATGGATGGATCATCGATTCAAGTTACTCACGAAGAGTTGTATCTCAACAAAAACTTACTCAAGTCAGATTCCCGTATTGCTGATGGCCCGAATCTAGACGGCAGACAACTCCTTATCAAGCAAGCCCACCCTGAATTCTCTGCAGAAAGTATTAGTCGCTGGGACCAAGCAGACCTATCCAAAATCAAGTTATCTGCCCTACAGAAGTCAATCAACTATATCTCATTCCTTTCAGAATCCCCTTTCCAGGTGTTGTCATACTATGAAGCTTGTCAAGCTGCAGTTCAGGTTCATCACACCGAGGGTGCAATGATACTCCCTGACGCGGACTCTCTGACCCCAACATCATCTTTCAAGCAGCTGATTGTAGCCCCCAAAACCTACCAAAAGTTTCATGCCACTCTCAACTTTTACAACACCATAGCAAGAATTATCAAGCTTGCGCTGATTCACCCATCAACTACAACAGCAGCCCCAGCTATACGTGACAAGATTGACTTGATGAATGCATCCCATGAAAATGACGGCTTTGTAATTCTAATGGGGGTACTAAGAGACTTCTTGCCTCACTTAGGCTCCGTACGGGTTAACATTTCTGGCCTAGTCCAGAAGCTCACCCTTACAGATGGTCAGGATGTATATAAATTCCTTATCAAGGCTCAACGAATCGATTCACTTGCCACGAGATGCCGCACCACCATCAATAACAATGAACTAATCAATCGTACTATCAACCAATTAAACAAGAGTGCCCCCCACCGGCAATTAATCCAAGAGATCACGATCCAATACACTGATCACGTCCGTCAGTTCACTGATAGTATCCCTTTCACCAACCATACAGTGAATTCTATTTCCAAGAGGTTACATGCACTCAATGCTCCTATCAAGGCTGTGTTTGATGGAGCAAACATAGAGACCCCACTATCAAGGCAGACTGACATCCTAGATGATATTACCCTTAGTCAACCAAGCTCGGCTGGATTCAATTTGAAAGAGGAGGAGGATGAGGAAGATTATGAATGGTTGGCTCACATAAATCCAAGTTCCTCCACCGCCTCCAATGATCTACAGCAACACGAAGTGCATGCCTTGAAAACCATCCTCAGGAAATCCAAAGTACAGCGAGAACAATCGAGGCCTCAGCGAGATCCGACCACATCAGCCACTAAGCCACCACAGCGAGAGAAATCTACAAACAGAATGATCTGCGGTTTCTGCGATGGTCCACATGACCATAACACTTGCAGGCAAAGGGGTGAACCATTCTGGTCTGATGAGCATAAAAAGCGAGTATTGAAATACAACACTATGCATGGACACAAACCTGAGCAAGATAAGTCGCAAGAGCAGCGTAATCTTCTGTACCCTTGCCAAGCCAGATTCGCGGACACACCGACTTCACTCAAGGAATCCAAGTCTCCCCCAAAGCAGTCGAAGGAACAGGAACTAAGGCATATGTACAACGAGATTCAAGAACTATGCAATGAATTGGATCAACAAGTGGAGGAAGACGTTCCACCAGCAGACTTAGCCAACCACTGTCTCCGTCTACACACCATTGATAACAAGACCAATGATGCACAAGAGACATCTGCTGCAGAAATGAGTAATCTGAACCCATTTGACACCGCTTCAGATTCAGCAAGTGAAGGGATGTACTATGCAGACCAGGTAAACTGGTAAGCCTCCTTCGACAAACACCACACAAAATGTACAGATCTATTTTACGAGTCGATGGAGGCGCAACATGTCACGTGGCAACAAACAATTCATATTTCATTCATTTCATTAATAAACGCATTCCATGCAAGTTGGGTCTAGGATATGGTGGACACTTTGAAGGCGTTGGAGTGGCCATCATTAGTTTTGATACAAATCCCCAACAATATTATTTACTCTCTCCCGTATTTCTCTCAACAGATGATGACGCAAATACACTATCTACAAGGAGCCTTCTACAATCGGGTCAATTTAAATCAGTCACTGAGCAAGTCAACAAATCCCTTGACCTTATTAGCCAATCCAATCAAATCCACAGTATTCCATTCTTTCAGAAAAATGGATTGGACTACCTCAAAGTAACATTCCATGCCCCCGATAAAATCAACCATGCAACAAGAAGGCCAAGACATCTCACCATCACTCCACCAGAATCGCACGCAATCTCCAAAACAGAATATGCATCCCCCATGTGGTCCATGTATCTCCACCTCAAATTCGCCCATCGACGAATAGATGTGCTCCAACAAATGATTGACAGAGGCTTTATTCAAGTACCAAAAGGATTCCCAAAGAAGCTTGCTCCTTTGTATGCTCCTTGCCCCATCTGTGTCATTGCAGGTGCGACCAAACTTCCCAAGGGATCGTTGCTAGATACGACGGAGCTACCTGTAGGCGGTCAGTTCCATATGGACTTCACTTTCTATTCAGTCATGTCAATACGGCGTTACACCGCAGCATTAAGAATAGTGGAAGCATCAACCAGACGAGGCTGGTACTTTCCATGTAGAAACAAGCGTCCCCCAATTGAAATAACAACATTCTTTGTGAAACACATGCGTCATAATGGCCACAAAGTTTGCAGGATTCGAGTTGACGAAGATGGAGCATTAGCTAGGTCTAAGGAGTGGATGTCTACATGCTACAAAGTTCTAGATACTGTGGTTGAATCGACTGGCGGCTACAACTCAACTAACAATGGAATGGTGGAATCACCACACAGACCTTCAAAACGGAGTCTCCGATGCATGCTCATGACAGCCAACCTCCCACCAAAATGCTGGTGCCTCACCGAATCATATTACAACATTATTTACAACAACATCATTCACAGCAGGACAGGTCAAATCCCGACTATCATTTCAACGGTGGTAAAACAGCATTCCCCCCCTCCAAGTTGGCAATATTCGGTTCCAAAGTTCGTATCATCCGAGATCTGAAAGCAAGAAGGGCCCTAACCTCGAGAACAGGAGGAGATCCAAGAGAACCAATCAAGAGAGATGAACCCCAGTCAGATATACCAACACCCAAGGCGCATGACGGGCTATTTGTTGGCTATGGCAACCACCATTCCATCCTTCTAGTCTACAACCCCCGCAGAAACATACTTCAGCGCATCAAACATGGGATCATCGATGAATTTGGCTGCACAGTTGCCTCTGACAAGCTGACACCCGGGGAATACTTACTCCGCAACCACCCCACCATGGATCTCACCAAACAGGAGGAATTAGAGGCAATTATGAAACCTGTGGACATTACAGAAATTCAAGACCCCATCGACCGATCCAAATGCATCACCATCAAAGTCACCCTCCCACCATCATCCGTTATCCACCTGGGACTGATTTTTGAAACGGATGAGTACTATGGGATTCCAATCCTGGTCAACATAGAACCAGATTCGCCTCTTCTTCAAGATATCCCCTTCTATTTTATCAAGAAGAAGCATCATCTCGTCTCAGTAGGCAAGACGGAACCAATAACAGCCATAGGAGCTTACGAAGCATTTCGCAATCAACAACGCAGGGGCCCATGGCAGATAGAGGTCGTTTTCTGCCCCTTTGACAACAAGCGAGGGCTATCCAACTATGAGCTTGCCCGATCCATGCATGACGGGATGAACCATAGAGTGGCTCATATGGTCTATGCTACTGATAAACCAGTGGTCCCCAAGAATTTCTTCCAATGCATCCAACAGCAAGAATATAAGAAAGAGTGGAAGGAGGCTACATTCCGACAGTATGATAAAAACCAACATCTGGGCATGTACTCGAAACCTATACCCACACAAAAGCTCCCGAAGAATATCAAGCCTTTGCCGTCTGTTCTGGCCCCAAGAGTTAAACAAGTTGGCATTGATCTGTGGGAGTTCTGTATCCGTCATTGTGCCAATGGTAGTCAACAACAACAAGGAAAAGACTACGATTTTTCATACTCACCAACAGCATGTGCAGGCAGTATAAAATCAACTATAGCATACGCAGCAGCTATGGGATGGGAGATCGGACTGTACGATGTAGAGAACTGCTTTCAGACACTAAACCTTCCATGGCATCAGCGAGCTGTCATTCGTACCCCTCATTGGTGGATGGATTGGTTCAAGCTTCGTTACCCCGAGTGCAAAATTGAAAAGTCGATTGATGGAAAATACGCTACACAACTGTTCAATGGTCTACAAGGACAGCGACCAATCGGCCGATTTTGGTATCTATTCATGGACAAAATGTTGAAAGCCTTCGGATTAGCAAGATTTTTGATGGACCATGCGATACTTTGTCCAATTCAAGGATGGACGAGCAATTGTGGTGAACACTAGTACGGATGATTTTCTATGTGCTTTCTCATGCAGAAGCATCTACATCGAGTTGGGTGATCACATGTCAAAATATGTCAAGATAACAAGTCAGACAGGGCCTATCCTCATCCACATGAACATTCGGATTGTTCAATCACAATATGGCATAAGTATTGACCAAACCCAACATATCAAAGACACTATCCTTGACGAGTGGTTCCCAGACGGAGAAAAAGTGAAGCCAGCATACACCCCATTTCGTACTGACTCTGACTTTGAACGTGACCTTGCAGAAGTTCTCCCGGCCTCCGATGAAGAACTGGCACAACTGGAATATGAATACAAAGGATCCTATCCGCGACTAATGGGCAAACTCATGCATGTGATGTTATTTACAAGGGTCGAATTAGCCTATTCTATAGCAAAAACATCAAGATTCACTCCCATCCCATCACGTATTACTTTTGAGGCACTGAAACGATTAGGACGATACCTTCACACCCATCCGCATCGGCCAATCATGTATGCCAAGAAACTAGATCTCCTTGGCACCCATCAAATAATTAACAAATATGACTCTGACAAAACCCAAACCCATACTATCACTAACAACTGGGCTATTTTTGCTGATTCAGATCATGCCAGAGATGCAAGGACAAGGCGTTCCATGAACTTTATGGCTGTCGTTCTCGGAGGAGTAGTAGTAGACCACTGTGCTAAGCAAGCAGGCCCCATTGCCCTTCACTCAACAGACGCAGAAACGATTGCATTCAGTTCAGGAGCCAAACGTTCAGTCATCTATTGGCACTTGAACAGATTCTTTAAATCACCCACCGCAGGTCTACCCGTCACTGTCTACGAGGACAGTCAACCTACCATTGACACTGTCGAGTCAAATGCGATATCATCTCGTGCCAAACACTTTGCCACCCCCATTGCATATTCAAACGAACAAATAGCCCTTGGCATCTGCGCACCGGAAAAGATTGACACCAAAATACAACCAGCAGATGCAGGAACCAAGCCTCAATCAGCACCTGTATTAGAGTGTGCATTCAACTATCTTATTGCCGTCAGAAACTACCCTCCTCCGACCTCAGAACATGCTCAGCTAATGGACCTCCAAGATTTGAAGCAATAATTTTACTCTAAGGATGACCGGGATGCTCAACTTCACAATTCATTTTTACATTATTCATATTAGATTTATTAATTTCATATTAAAGTTAAAGCTGCCTCTTTGAGAAACATCAAGCACAAGGCAAAGAGATTCTAAAGACTGGGCGGGAGATGTACACTATGATATGTGTACAGTAGATAGTTAGACCTATCTAGCCTTACCGTATTTTAGCAGGCTTTGGTTTTGTACTGGACGTACGCCGAATGACGTCCTTCTGACAAAAGCCAAAGATTAAGCTCATAAATTAGAGAATGCAATCAATTCAATAGTAGTTAATATGATCCCTGTCATCATGTCAGGTTTACAGGACCCCCAAGCCATTTCCTCCAAAGGCTGCTCGCACCTGCTTTTGGTTCAATTTACATGGCAGATATGAACTAAAATATTCTAGTGAACTGTCAAGGTAACAACCCTTGGGGCTATAAAGGGTTTCGGCTGGGGTACGTTTGTAATTTTGGAGATAGTGGTATCATTTAAACTAAACAACTTGGCACATCCCAGGATAACCTTGAATTGCAAAGCAACATTTTGAATCAAACAGGGTACAATAAAAATCTTACTATGTCAATGTACAAAATTGTTATGTTAACAATTGAACAGTCAACAGCAACTGTTTGCTCAGAGAAAAGCCCTTATTGTTTGTCATTAAAGTGACATAACTCAACATAACTTGTAGTTTTTTTAGTTTCAACTATCCACGCCCCGCTTTATTTGTCTGTGCAGCATGCACATGAGAAGGTTTCATCATTGTTTGCAGCCGAAAGGTCAAGCAAAAAGAAGTTGGTTTTCAATTTACAAATCTCTTCTGGCATTGCTCCAGATAGGTTGTTCCCATCCAAATGCATGAGCTTGAAGAACAAGGCAACAAACAATGGGTAAGTAAAAAGTGTTCAATTTATACAAACCAGGGATATATTCAAACTAACCTTAAGCCGGTACAACTCCCCCAACTCGAAAGGAACTGGTCCATCAAGATCATTCTCTTCTAAATACAAATACTCCATTTTCAACATTTTTCCCATATCCGTAGGAATTGTCCCCGAAAACTGATTGTCACTAGCACGAAGATACTGCAAATTCTCCATGCCACGTATTGTCCCTGGTATTTCTCCCTTTAGCTTGTTGCCGGATAGAAACAATTGTTCAAGGTTTCGCATTCCTCCCCAATCCTCTGGTATTGATCCAGTCAGTTCGTTTGAGTCTGGAGATGATGTGTATTGTACCAGAGGCAGATTGTTAGAGTCAAGGGCTCGTGTAATCATGTACTGATTGCTCAATTATAAACTCACCTAAATATAGGTAAACTAATCCGTCCAATAAACCCAACTCTGATGGGAGAGGTCCAGTAAGAGAATTTTGGTATAGTTGAATTTCTTTGTTTTATAAACATTCATTGGTATGGTCAGCCAACAATTCATAGGTAATTGGGTACACCAATGTGATTAGGGGTAGACTTACCAGTTGCTTTGATAAAGTTTCCAAACTCTGTAGGAATATTGCCAGTAATACCACTGTTGGTATCTAAATACATTGTCTTTGAACACATACCAAAAGTAGAAAAAGAATACAGTGAGTTGATATTCGTTGTTATCCAATGTCACTTGGAAAGTCATACCTCTAATTTTGTCAAGGCACCTAATTCCGTGGGTATTGTTCCAGTTAACTTGTTAGCACGCAGTCGCAAGTCCACCAAGGACGTAAGTAGACTAATTTGTTTTGGAATTTTCCCTGTCAATCTGTTGGAATCCAAGTAAAGTGCAAGCAGGTCTAAACAAAGTAACAAGTGTAAGCCATGAAAGCAACACAGACAAAACATATAGAAAAGCACACACACACACACCTGTCAACTCTCCAATTTCATCCGGAATCTTTCCTTCAATCCTATTCTTAAACATACTGCAATCTCGAAGCTTTCGCAATTGCCCAATCTGTGTGGGTATAGAACCTCCAATCCTATTATCACTAATGTTGAGGTTATACAAGCTGCTCAATTGACCAATATTCGTAGGTATGGCACCGGTAAAATGGTTGGATTGCAAGAATAAATCTATGCCGTGTCATGTATAACAATTGCAATATAATGTGAGTCATTAACACATAGACACCCAATAGATACAAAAAATCACCAAATAACACTAACTCACCCTGCAAATCCCTCAACTCTCCAATCTCCCACCCAATCCCCCCACCCAAACTATTCCCACTCAAATCCAACGCCTGCATCATACTCAACCCCACATAAACCTCCCTCGGAACCGCACCGTGTAAATTATTATCAGTCAAATTCAAAATAGCCACATGATCTCCATTCGAATGACAAACTACACCGTACCAATTGCAAAAATCCGCCTTGGATAACCAATCTGTAGTTTCTTTCCACTGTATATCTGATTGTGTATAGTCCTTATCATCATCGCGGAACGGTCGTCCAGTGGTGGGTTTGTTAACAATCTCCAAATCGGTAGTTTCAAACCAAAACACCACTAATGCATATCGTTCAAACAGTGTACGTTCTGCATCGATTTCCTCTGAGGGTAGACCGGGTGACTCGTCGTCTATGGGGGAAACGTCTAGTTGACGTGGATCATCTCGGACTATCCAAGTTAATGCCTTGTATTGTGCCGAGGTTGGGTCTTCGAGTGACGAGGCGTGGGAGATTTGATGTTCGAGGAGTCGATCTTTTATGCGTGAGAATTTTACGAGGTCTATTTCGGCTTGGGGTTGGTCGACATTGTTTGTGTTGTCGGTTTGTTCTGTCTGCTCCTCCTGGTTGCTAACAGAAGCTGTTTCTGAGCCATCAAAAGGATCTTGCCCCTGAGAAGATGGTCTAGGAGGCCACTCCTCCCCAGAATGATTTGCATTCCTCTTCATCTCACCCATAACGACACCCATGACTATCAAAAACACCACAATAAGTCCAAGTGTATACTTTGAATACTTGTTGATCCATCCACCGCAGTAATTGTAAGTCCTCCTACTGCCATCGTCGTCAAATTCGCCCAAGCGACTCTCAATCTCTAAACCGGACACACGACGGCCAGCCAGTTTGATTAGTTTACGGCTTTCATCTATATGATCTGTTTTATTACCCCATCGACTACTCTTACTACTTGAATACGAATAATCGTCATTACCACCCATGACGAAATTCAATTTATCCTCGTCTAAATCTTTGTTCACCCCGCTCCCCCATAGATTCGACGACACACCACTAGTATTACTAACAGCAGCAGTCCGTTTCGAATAATCAGAATACATCGAGGGAACATCATCTTCACTATCTTCATCTACAAAGTTGCTACTAGGGGGTGGGGGTGAGAACAAGTCATCGTCAGTGTGATCATCGTCAGGTTGAGGTAGAGAAACACCCGAAGCAGCCTCTTCCATGAGACGCATTTGGCGTTGTCGGGCTTCACGGCGGGCTTGGAGGCGGGATTCTTTTTCGAAGGCGTCTAGCATTGTTTTTTGTTGTTAAGGTTGTTGTTGTGAATGTGAGTAAGGTCAAGTGTTAAATTGATGGGATTGATAGGGGATCGGTTTATCTTGAACTATCTTGAACTGTTGTGGTTTTATGGCTTACTGTACATTTGAGATCAAGCGTCCATGGGGTATTTCATGATCCGATTTTTGGC